>ML794487.1:55927-114856 GCA_009831015.1 Picea engelmannii
TTTCTAGGTCAAGGAGCACCCTCTTGTGTGCTCTAAGGTTCATGGTGTGGGGGATCTTCTCTTCACTCTATATCAAAGGATTGATGAGTTTTTCCCTTGATTGAGAAGGGTTTTCTCGAGATAAACTCTTGTGTTCTTGTGCATGGTTATTCTTCTTGTTATCTTGGTTACTGCAACACTTGTGTATGGTATTGTTGCATTGTTTATGGTTCAAGTACATGGTAAATTGAAATTAACCACATGCACATGAACTAAGCATTAAAATTCAACACAAACAACCACGTTTCCATTCTCATTCATCATAAAATATGGAGCTCCCCACAAATCGACTCTCTATAGGGAAAAATAGTGGGTTGTACACCATATTATAATTCATTATGGTTTCTTTTGAAAAATATTGTGTTGTCGAAAAAGATTGCTATATCTCCCCATATCCAACTGATGCCTGGGCATACAAAGAAAACAATGGCCACAAACCATATCAAAATTCATTGCCACGTGTCTTTTGAAAACTACTGAGCTATCCAAAAACATTGCTATATCTCTCTGTATCTAATTGCTAACTGGCCACATTTACATCACTGACAACAAGATTTTAAAGCATTTGAAAGGTGCTCATCTTGTTTTGCAACTTAAAATTTGTAAGAGCATGCCCACAAATTATCTTAGCTTTGGGTTTACACTCAAATCACCCTTTATCTTTATGCCTTGGTTTGAACGACCCATGAACTGTACTTCATGTCTTTCTTTCAAAAGTACTACCTCTACCAGTAAAAGCTCATTTATGATTAAGTTATCTTGACTATGGAAATACCAATAGCAATATTCTGTCCAAAGAACAACCCAATAGTCTTTTCAATAGACACCTAAACTTACCATAAAAAGATTGTGATATTCTTGGACATCCCCAGCTTGAATGCTCAACTTGTATTACAATGTGAATAAGATATGATATGATTGACACTAATATCTATGTAAAATATTGCCAAATTTATCTCTAAGAGCCAACTCTCTCAAGGTGTTCAGAGTATGTTTCAAGGTATTTACTTGTCAACAAAGAGTATGGTGTTATAGAAAAAGTGCCTTCAAACATTTGTTGTCCTCATATTTTTGGAAAAAAATACTTAAATATTCTATCTTTTTTTAAGATGCCACTTGACCTATGTTTGTTTTGTTAAGATACATTTTGGCCCTTTTTCTCAACTTAATTTAATATTATTTATTAATTTGTTTGTTGAAATTCATGCCCTACTTTTTTGAACTTAATATTCCATCTTTAGAGACATTGTCTAAGGATAAACATGGACATATAATATGGTATGCATGGTTCATGTATGGATACATGCCCTTATTAGTCCCCGTCGAAGGTGTAGAGGGACTATATCGATCGATAATTCGTTGGCTTCATATTAGTTTGTCCTTTGACTATAAATTTTTGCATAATCTCTATTGTTCGAACTAGAGAACTGAAAAAATATATTTTTTATATAATAAAAAAAACCTTATACGTCATGATCTCATTGGAGAATAGATTCAAAGTCTTATTGCCAGCTTTGCTATTCCCAATGTTTTAAATGTTAACATATCCAAAGTTTTAATCATCTACAGTCTTTTTGAATTTTTATTTAGATGTTTAGATATCCAAAGTTTTGAGCATCGACACTCATTATTATTATTATTATTAAGTACTTAAACATGCATTTTTATTTTTAAGTATGTAAACAGGTCTGACACGCTGCATTCGTTTTTAAATGTTTACATAGCGCGAGGCCCTTAAACAGTCCTGACAACCTTAAATGTTTACTTAACATGACTAACAACCTTAAATGTTTACTTAACAAACCTGTCACAATACATTTTGCTCCGATTTTTTGATACAATATTGTCTGCAATGAATTTGGGAAATATTATTCTCCACGAGCATTACTGGTTCACTGGTTGCCGATTGCTCGTTGGTTCACTGGATGTTGCTTATTGTTGTTTTCTTCAACTTTGCAAAGTTGAGGTCCTGCAGTTGCAGTTGGACTTCTTGGTGCTTGCTCACTGGTTTGTTGTTTGTTGCTTGCTCTTGTTTTCTTCAACTTTGCAAGGTTGAAGTCCTGCACCCGTAGTTTGACTTGTTCTTGCACTTTGCAGGGTTGAATTCTTGCACCCTTATTTGCTTCAACTTTGCAAGGTTGGTGTTCTGCATCTGCAGTTGGACCTGTTGATGTAGTTTGTAGGGTTGAGATTTTTCACCCACAATTGGAACCATGCTTCTATTGTTCCCCATTCACGACTAAGTTTCAGTACCATGGTTTCATTCCTATTCGTTGTTTTCTGTTTACTATTTGCAGTTTGCAGGTAAGAATTTTCAATACTAGGAAGTGTTGAAAATCAAAATAAATGTAAAAAAAAAATAGAAATAATACCTGAGTGAAAATTCTCTTACATAACATCCTTATATGTGACTATTGGGATCAAAGAAACATGAATGTATTTCTATCCCCGAAAAGTGTTGAACAAGAAAGCTTGTCACCTTTGCATGTCAATGTTGAATACATAACCCACCTCTGTCACAACCATACTGACATACACAAAAAGAAAATGGGATGTTCTCCTCATCTTTCTATTCCCAAAACCATACGTTTAATGCATTTTCCAGGCTTTCTCTTCCAATCACATATGCCCACTTTCATGTCCTGGACATCATACCATATCTCTTTGGAAAATGGCAGTGCAAATGGATTTCCAAACAAATTCAAAGTTTTCATTGCGGAGCAAGCATCTACGAGGACCTTTCCATCCCTTCTTTGCAGGTTATGACATGGAAAGATTTTATTCTCCGAGGAAAAACCACATATAGTTGTTAGTTTTATGCTGGACTTTGGGTCTTCCAAAGAATCTTCCATCACCATTTTCACATCTAGACCTCATCTTGTGGAAATGATTCTTTGTAACCTGAATGGACAGGTCACTGATCTGTCTCAGGACGAGTTCCCCAGTGCCCAATTTTAGAATATCTTCTTCATATTGTAAGGTAATTGAAACATCTTAGAATATCTTGTTCATCTTGTAAGATAATTGAAACCTTAAGAAGCTATGTTATGTGTTGGTTCTGTTCCTGTAGTAAAAGTCCATAATGCCTAATTCTTCCACTTTTGTTTATCCCACAGACCATCTATGTGAGTTTTCAGAGTGGTAGACATCAACAAGTATTTGTACTGAGCAAATTTATAGTGTTGTTTAATTTGCATTATCTCTTCTATATGGTTGAGCACTCACTATAGATTTGTTTGTTTGTCATATGCTATAGCAACCACATAACATTGAATTTGAAATGAAAAAGGTTGAAGGATACACAACAAAATTGGTATGCAGTTCCGAACTTACAATTATCTTTTTCTTTTTTTTCTATTTGCATATTATCTAAACATAGCTAAGAAACATCTTTAAAATCACAACTTAAAAGATGAAGCAAGTAATAGATGTTGAGTGCTATCAAATAGACACAGACTCCATTGTACATGCCAACATCGACCAGGTATTGCATAACAATGGCCTTTTTAGATTAGATGCATTCTTGTATACTGTGGGAGATTTCCTATTCGATGCATTTCAAGTTCTATTGCATTTATGTTATTCCTCGACCGAGCTGCACAATGGATTGATAGATCATTTCTTGGCCTGTTTAGAAAATGGAAACGTATCAATCTTGGGTTTAAAGTCACATAACCTACTTTGTTAATTGAAAATCAAGAATACTATAGAGTTAGACGATAGTTGAATCGAGAACAAAAAGAAAACCTAAAGGATATTGCAATGAATAAACGCTTAAACATGCACACTCATGTGCACTTGTTCCTTACAAGCGGGGAAGGAATAGGGAATACATTCAAATCGAAAGAACTATTCCAAATTCTTATACAAATGTATGATTCAAACATTTTGAGTGACCTTGTGAAACCAAAGGGATTGATACTTTCATATACAGGAAAAGTTGCATATAATGTAGGTGGAACAACAGTCCACTCTACATTATTGATGCCTTTTAACAAGTCAAATTTTCTTCCACTCAACAAAGAAATGTTAGATACCTTGTCAAAGCTTTATGATGAACTACAACTTGTGTTCATAGATGAGGCATCCTTTATTGGAAGTCACTTCTTATATTCCATTGACAATCGACTGAGAAATATAAAACATGTCCAAACCAAATGCTTTGGAAACCTTGATATGGTATTATGTGGGGATCTTTACCAGGCACAACCCATACAAGATTCTTTCATATTTGAGAAACCTATGGTCAACATGCAAACA
Source organism: Picea engelmannii (assembly GCA_009831015.1). Classification (NCBI taxonomy): domain Eukaryota; kingdom Viridiplantae; phylum Streptophyta; class Pinopsida; order Pinales; family Pinaceae; genus Picea; species Picea engelmannii. Next base: position 60,227 of record ML794487.1, read on the forward strand.
ATGACGCATGAATTTTGGAAAGACAACATAAAATTCTTTGAAATACATACTACAATGCAGCATACAAATGGAAAATTTATTGCAATTCTAAATAGAATGCGAACAAACAACCAAACATGTGATTGCTTAACATATATCAATTCAAGTTGCATGCGACCTGTCCCGACCAACCCAACCTTCCCTTACCTATTCTACATGAATAAGGATGTTGCAATGCATAACAAGTATATGATATCACTCATGTATGGCAATGATATCATCATCAATTCAATTGATCTTTAAGAAGAAAACCATGGCAATGTACATGTCATCAACATACAACAACTTTCCCTTTGCAACTTGTCCTGAAATTAGACATGCTAGTTGAAATATATGCTTGCAACTATGATTCACAAGATGGTCTGGTGAATGGTGTAGATGGAATACTCAAATCTTATACCAAAACATTAAAAGTTGATTTCCTCTGGATTAAGTTCCATGACTCACATATTGACCACTGACAAGCCAACAAGTTAGCTTATCTATCTAATTAAAACACTTCGCGTGAATAGACACCTATATTGCGAATATCAAAACCAATACCAACATCGACAAAGATAGGTCAAATGAAGATTCAAAAACAGTTTCCAATTCAACTTGCATGTGCACGTACAATCCACATATCACAAGGGATAACACTTGATAGTGTTGCTTTCGACCCTGCTGGAATACGAATTCATGGACTTTTATACACAACTCTGTCCCGTGTCAGAAACATAGAGTCCTTGTATTTGCTGAGCGCTCTTACAAAAGATAACTTCAAATTCAAACATAAAGTTGATACTGAGATGCAACGCCTTTGGACTAGTGAAAAATGGCATTTGCAATATGATTACCAATCCATACAAACAAACTCATCTGTATCAATTCTCTCACTTAACACACACAACTTAAATGCACATATGAATGATATACTCAATGAGTATGACACAATGCAATCTGATATTCTGTGCTTGCAAGAAACATACATGACATTATGCATGCAAAACAAGAAATTTCCAAATCACAATTACATATCAAGTTACATTACACATGGAGTGATGATATTAGTGGAAAAACATATAACAATTTTGGATCATATGAATTTCGAAGAAAAAAATGTTGATATGGTGCTAGCAAGAGTAATTTTTCGCGGATTGAAAATTGCAATATTTAATCTCTATGTCACTCCACATGCAACATTTCCCAACATAATGAGTGTTGTTTCAAATGCATTACACCATTTACATCTGAACAAATCCATTATCATTCTAGGAGACTATTATGCTACAGAATAGTCATAACAAAAGAATTGGAAAACTACATGTGCAATTACAATCTCCGCTTTCTTTTGGATAAGATAAAGTATGTACAAAACACATTTATTGACCATCTATGGTCAAATGTGCCCATTTCACAATACACCCTCTTTATCTTAGACACATACTGGCCTGACCATGATACAATTTGTCTTGTACTTGAATTATGAAATATACATCAAGCATATTACAAAATCATATTTCCATGTATCAAATCATATCTGGATACTTTGTTGCACAAAACCAAATTGTTCAGCTAGGATCATCCAACTTCTTAATATTTTCTGGCTTGTAATAGATATTGGCCAGAAAAAATTCTATATAACCACAACCATGGATCAATAAAAACAAAGGTGCATGCTTCTAACTCTATCTTTTACTCTATTCCTTTGATTCTCATTTACTGTATGTACATATTACTTGTTTTCCCTTGCATACCAACTTACATTCATGTTCATTGTATTTTGTGTGTTCCTACATTGAAACATACATAATAACTGGACAAGACAAAGGACTCTTAACCACAAATGTAGAAGAAGACATACAAAGGTGTATGCTTCTACCCTTATTTCATATTCCATTGTTTTGTATTTCATTTATTGTATGTATATTTATTCTACTGCTTTGCACCTAATTTATTATATGTAGATACTACATATCTTCCTACATAATAACTTATCTTCATGTCAACTGTATTTTCTGTACTACTACATTGAAATAAATAGAACTATATTTAATTTTTTTACATGTCTTTCTACATACCAACTTACCTTCATGTCCATTGTATTTTCTGCATTGCTACATTGAAAGAAATAGACTAATTGGACAAGAGGATGAAGTATTATATGCCACAACACAAGAAGTTGAAGTACAATCTTCGAAAAGGTATACCAATAGTGATAGTAAATCAAACACACAAAACGAGTATGTGGATAAAACATTGGACTAGAAAATGATGATTTGGAAAATATGGGGCTTATTTGAGACTTCCTGCTTCCAAAAATTTCCCTCCCCTTTTCTATTTTCCCACTCTCTTTTATTCCTTTTTTTCCCTCTTCTATACTTAACCAAATTCCCCTTTCTTTTTCCCCTCTACTTTCCCTTTCTGGTTACTTTACTTAGTCGTTTTTCCCAAAAATGTGTAGGTGCATGGGTTGGCAGACTCATGGGTTCACATTTCCACGCATGCTTCTATATCACGAGTCCGATCGACCGCTTCCCCATTCCATACTTAGCCACTTTTTTGATCGCGGGTTACCAGGCTGGCGGGCTCAAAATTACGCCTCTATTGTTCTGTGTCCTGTAAACAACACCCGAATTTTTGCGATATACAAATTGACAGCCGAAATCCCAGGCTTTCGGGCTCAAGATTGTGCTTCTAATGTTTCATGACCTACAAATAGAACCCGAAGTTCCGTGATATACAGATTGACCTCCAGACTCCCCCATCATGCCATGTTCTGTGTTACACATTTTTCACTCAAAATTTTCGAGACATACGATTTGACCGTTGGGTCCTCACGTCTCTTGAGTATCCCTTGACACCCTATTTCATACTCGATCCCCTTCGAGCCTGTATGTGATATCCAAAACAATTATGAACAATATACAATGCATATGCTTATTTAGTCATTGTCATGTTCAATGTACACATGTTTGCATCAAAAAAAGTTGGACAATTGACATGGGCATGAGTAGTCAATCATCACAAACATCAATAGAACGACAAGGCCAAAGGTAAACATTCATACATTATTCTCTTGCTATGTTTTAGCAAACAAATATCTCGAGTTATTTATTCATATATGCCATGATAAATATGTTTATGTCATCTACAACGCATGTTTTTTAGTTCACAAGAAGTATCGACGAGCACAAGTGAAACACCCAACATAGTGCAAGCTCCACAGACTAAGAGGTATGGTTACAAAACTATGACCTGCATACTTCATCCAAATTGTGCATCTACTTGTACATTTATGCCAAAAAAAATAAAAAAAAATATACAAACTGCCATTCACATTACTTTTTTGTTCAAAAAATGTCACCAGGTCTAAACTTATAACACCCAATATACTATCGATAGAAGGCTTGAACAACCACTGAACCAGACAAGTGTTCTTCATGGACATAATGGTCGTGTATAACACCTACTTAGAAAGGAAAACAAAACTAGATGCATTATGCGTGCTGACATGATAGACAACGAAGCCATGATGATAGTCACACTAACTATCCCTACACACCTTGTCCAGAAACATGCAGAAAATATCTTTCCAGGTAATGGGATATCCATTACAAATTTCAATATGTTACCGAAAACAGTATATGACCATGGTGATTGTGATGGGATTATGTCGCTCAATGAAACAAGTATTGTGGAAAAAGTTCCCACGGTTTGTTCAGAATATCGTTTCGTACCAGACACAACAATCAACCAACTTGCAGAGAGAAACGACATTTACCCAATCAGAACCATTGGTGCAGCTGTCACACTTCGAAGAAAAGTTGGCTCACAACACATTCTCCATATAAAAGATGGAGACTCAGAAAACGACAAGACAATGGTATCGTTATCCATACCCAATTTTGTCCTTTACTTTGACATGCTCATATATCTCAGTTATCTCACACAACTATTACACTGTTTCATGTTGCAGCTACAATTATTTGACACCTATTCAAATTTATTTTCCTCAATGGAACAACAACTGCATAAAGGGAAATTTCCAATTATGCTCTTCAAAAATATAACAAAGAAAAGATATTTTAAAGAAAAGATCTTTTTCACAACCCAAGCAATATTTGTAATGGAATTGTGAACATACATAGTACAGGATCTCAAGAAACTAACTAGCTCGACAACTGTTGTACGTATACATATACAATTCCATCCACACTTTGCACATAAAAAATTCCTTCAAAACTTTTGTGCATATTTTTTGTTGTACACATATATATTATATTGTTCAATATATTAACTATTATTCTCACGTGCGCAAGTTGAGGGTGTTTTGGTTGTAGAAAATGCATACTCGACCCCCTTCGAGCCTGTATGTGCCAAATGCAACTCTCCTGCTTCTGCCTCTATTTTCATAAATGATGGCACAATTGATTTTCTACGATGCAACAAAAAATGCCCTTACATACATAGACATTGCCTCAATGCTGCCATCTGAACCCTCATCAACACAATTGTACATTGTACAATTAGACAACATGTATTACAAGATGTGCTTCATGGGTTGGCAGAATTTCCATATGAAGTATACCTACATAAAAAGGAAAACACTGTCTACATGTTACGCGACTTTCGCATCCATAGAAAATTTACATTAAATGAAAACAATGTCATACTGCATATCGGCTGAACCAAAAAAAATAAAATTCATATCATGTGTTGACAAGAAACGAAACAATCTGATATTTATCTGTCCATGCTACCCAATCAAGATATGAATAGAGTTTTACAGTGCCATGACAAAGTGAATTGGAAGCGCATAAGATTGTTGAGTCCAGGAATGAGAAGCATGAGGAAATACCTCATAAAAATTACCCAACTGTGAATAAATCAGGTCCATTCTTTGAGCCGTCAAAATGGCTTGCTCCTCTGAATGGAACCACCAGGCATTTCAATAATATTGCAAATTTGGCATTGTTCAAACTCCATTAAGTTAAATGCTGACACTCTTTTCCAAAACTAGTAATGTTAGAACATTGTTAGGTCAACGCGATCTTGGTTCATAGTACTATCATAAGAAAATGTTCATAGTGATCTCGGTTCATAGTAATATAGTAATCGACAAATTTCTTGGTGCCCATTTGGGGATTTGGTTATAGATGGGATACAATGCCCAATCTCTACTGATTTTTTCCTGTCTTGTCTTTGGCAGAATTTTGTTCATGTTCTTTCGTATTGTAGTTCAAGGTTCTCATGGGCCCGATTTTTGAATTATGGCTGGATGATAGATTCAATATGTTAGCGGTTTTTCTATGATCTTAAAGAATATACAAGACCTTAATTTCTTTTTAATGTAAGCTCTGTGAAGCTGATGCAGGAGCATCTCAAGCGAGCCAGCGCGGAGACAACGGATAGCTGGACAAGCGCCCAATGCGAATTTTGAAATTTTCTTGAAGTTAATGCGCCAATATTAAATGAGATAATTAAGAAGGAGCGCACTTGTAAAATGTAAATGGACCTTGAGCGATTCGCTCTCGTCCTTAGTAGGCAGAAGGAATTTATAGTAGTTAATGAAGGTAGATAGAATTGAATGTTAGATTAGACAGTTTTAGAGCGCAAGAGGGAAACAGGATATAGACACCCTCATTGTGTATTGTAACATTATTATGAAGAGCATAGAAGAGAAAGAGCAGAGAGTTGTGTGAAGACACCCATGTACAGATATTTGAATTAATAGAGAAAGCTTTGATTCAAATTCATGGCATCGTGTTTGTTCTCTGTGTATGTATATTGAATGTTATGCTCATGGTTATTTTACTCTTTCTACTGTACATTTTCTTTTATGCTATGTATGAATGATTTCTTGTTGAATGTCTGAAATCTGAGAGAGAGAGTATGGGAAATGAGTTTCAATTGTTTCTCTATCTGAGCATGAGTTCCTGCAAGGACTGCAGTTGAATTGTCTGCAAGGAGTGCGTCGACAAAGTGTTCAGTGGTTTGTCTCTGAAATCTCAGGAGAGATAGCTTTTGTTCTCATTCACACAGAAGTGCAGTTAGGCACAGGAGCCGTGCAAGGAGTGCGCAGGCAGAGTAAAGTCTCAGGGTTGCGAACTTGAGTGAAGTATTGAGAGACTGCTGATGCAGGTGTGCGCAGAGTCGAAGGGAGTCAAGCACTTGAAAGTGTTTGAAGGTATGCCGCAAGGAGTGCGAGCAGGAGTTTTCTAAAAGACTCAGATTCGTGGGAAAGCTCAGAAGGATTTTAACCTTTTAAGGGGCTGAAGGAAGGCAAGATACCAAGCACCTCGAAGAATCGAAGGAAGGCGTAGTGACGTCGGACCGCAGGAGGACAAGTTTCGTGGAGAGAGATACCTTGTTTAGTTTGTGCAGAGATTCTCAGAGGAAGGACGGACGGTAGGAATTCTCTGTGGAAAATTCGCGAAGTCCCGTGAGCCATCAGATCTCACGGAGGAGCAGGGGAGTTACAACAAGTATTCCCAAAGGTTCAAGCTCAGGAGAGGCAGAACCGTAGATCCAAGCCGACAAGGGATATTGGATTTACACGTGGGTTTCTATCTCGGGTGTTCGTAGGTTAAAGTCCCATAATCTTTGCAATAGGACTCATAAAACCATGAAACACGAAGTCCCGAAGGAACAAGAGGATCGTGTGGGCCACAATAATCGACAGGGTGGACAGGTGGCACACTCTCGACAAGGAAGTCAATTTAGTTGACCATTTCGGGGTTTCGTGGAGTGAAGTTCCAAATTTCTTGCATTAGGATTCGCGATATCGTGAAGTCCAAAGTTCCGACGGAGTGGAAGGCCATTGAAAATTCAACCTTGTGAGCGCATCAAAATTTTGGTAAATCGGGTTTCGGGAATCAAGGGAACAAGTTGTTCGACATCGCGACCGCCGAAATCGCGATAAGGAGAAACCTGAGAGAGAGAGAGAGAAAAGGTCAAGCGTTGACTGCTTTGGGTTTTCGGAGATCGAGAGACAAGGTGCTTGACCACTAGATTCACGAAAGTGTGAAGTCCGATCTCCCGAAGTATAAGGGGGAATTTCTCGAAGTTAGTTGTGGGTGCAGATTTCCCGAAAGGGAAATAGAAGATCCATTGCGAAAGCTCTTCGGGCCAGTGTAGGGGAAAAGATCCTATTGACGTGGACCTTTCGACCTGTGGGTTGAAGGAGGGGGCAGGCGTGCGACATCACATTTCGGTATCAAAGATCAGGAAGGTTCTTTGCTTTTTGTAGCAGAGAAAAAGAGAATTCACCATGCCACCAAGGAGAAGGGACAGGCAAACACCCGATCCGCCGGAGGATAGGGAAATGCTGCGAAGAAGAGGTAGGCAGATGACTGATCCAACCATGGAGACAACACAGAGGCGTATAGTCAGTGATGGGGATCTTAGTGATTCCAAAAGTGAAATTGAGTTTGAACATGAAGGAGAGGAAGTTGCAGCCAAAGATGCAACAAACAAACGTTTGATTAGAGATATTGCAAGAATGGGTGCAAGAGCGAAAATGGACATTCCAATTTATGAGGGAAATCTAGATGCAGAGGATCTTCTAGACTGGATTAGAGCTCTGGACACATATTTCAACTATGAAGATGTCAAAGAGGACAAGAAGGTCAAACATGTTGTCACGAGATTAAAGGGACATGTAGCATTGTGGTGGGATGAACTACAAGCTAATAGACGCTGCAAAGGCAAGCAAAAGATCAAAAGCTGGGACAGGATGATCGCAAATATGAAGGCAAAATTCATCCCTAGAGATTATCAAATTACTCTGTTTCGAAGAATGCAGAACTTGAGACAGAAGCCGATGACAGTGAAAGAATACACTAAAGAATTCTACAAGCTAAACATCAGGGAAGGTCATTGTTAAAGTGATGATGAAAAGGTTGCCAGATACATGAATGGCCTGAGATATGAAATTCAGGATGAGATGAGCATGGTAACCATCCGAACAGTAGAAGATGCTTATCAAATGGATCTAAAAGCTGAAGAGAAGATGAGCCGAAAGCAGGGTCAAAGAGGCCGAGGTAGAAGTCAGCCCAAAGGCAAATCAGTTGCCCAGGATAAATATCAGAAGCCCAAGGAGGACTGGAAGAAACCTCAAACTCAAACTGAGAGAGGTGGAACCTCACAGCGAGGGCATCATACTGAACATAGAGGAGATTATGCTGATAATAATATTTTTCCTCATACCAGAGGTAGAGGTAGAGGAAGAGGTGGGGTAATAACATGCTTCACATGTGGAAAAAATGGGCACAAGTCTTATGAGTGTCCAGATAAAAAGAAAGAGAGTGGTGAAACTCACATCGCTGAAGCACAAAGGTGAAATGTTGAGGCAGAAGATGCTGAAGGTGGAAGATCGTTGATGATGCGAAAATCTCTTTTGACACTAGAGAAGGAGGTGGATAGTTCAGTCCAAAGAACCAGACTTTTTTGGACTGCTTGCAAAACCAAGGACAGGGTATGCAAGGTCATTGTGGACAGTGGTAGCACAGATAATCTCGTTTCTACGGAGATGGTAGAAAAGCTGGAGATGGAGACGATTGATCATCCAAGCCCATACATAATTTCGTGGCTACAAAAAGGACATTAGGTAACTATCACTAAACAATGTTTAGTTGAATTTAAGATAGGAGGATATAATGATAAGATACTCTGTGATGTTATTCCCATGGATGTTTGTCATGTATTGCTGGGTAGACCATGGAAATATGACAGAAATGTGATTCATGATGGGAGGATGAACACATATGGGAGAACTCACATGTTGCTTCCAATCAAGGATAAGGAGGTGAAAACGGAAGTAAGTAATACCGTACTTCTCATGAGTGGGAAGGAACTTCTTACAGAGGTTAAGAAGAAGGAGGAACCACAATTCATTGTGGTGAGGAAACCGAAGGTTGTATTGACCAACACAAGAGTGGATGATTTACCAGAAGAAGTTCAAGAACCGCTGGAAGAATTCGCTGACATAGTAGTGGATGAACTACCTCGTTCGTTGCCACCGATTAGAAGTGTGAGTCATCATATTGATCTCATACCAGGAGCCAGTTTGCCAAACAAAGCCGCATACAGATTGATGCCGCAGGAGAATGAAGAGGTCAAAAGGCAAGTCCAGGATTTGTTGGACAAAGGTTTGGTTAGGGAAAGCTTGAGTCCATGTGTTGTTCCAACAATACTCAGTCCGAAGAAAGATGGAGGATGGAGGATGTGTACTGACTTGAGGGCAATCAACAAGATAACCATCAGGTACAGATTTCCATTGCCAAGGATGGATGATCTGATGGATTGCTTGAGTGGAGCAAAATTATTTTCAAAGATTGATTTGAAAAGCGGTTATCATCAAATCTGCATGAGAGAAGGTGATGAATGGAAGACAACATTCAAAACCAACGAAGGGTTGTATGAATGGCTTGTTATGTCATTTTTCTTAACAAATGCGTCGAGTACCTTCATGAGGTTGATGAACGAAGTCCTAAGGGAGTTCATCGGAAAATTTGTTATCGTATATCTGGATGACATACTGGTTTTCAGTAAAACAGTGGCAGAGCATCTGAAACATTTGGCTACAGTGATGCAGAGGCTACAACAGGAGAAGTTGTTGATAAATATGAAGAAATCCTCATTCATGAAGATAGAGCTCATTTACTTGGGATTTGTTATTTCTACAGATGAGTTGAGGATGGATCCAGATAAAGTGGAAGTGATTAAGAATTGGCCATCACAGAAGAATATATTTGAGGTGAGAAGTTTTTACGGATTGGCTAGTTTCTACCGAAAGTTCATCATAAATTTCAGTGGAATTAGTGCACCGATGATGGATACAGTGAAGAAAAGACACAAGTCTTTTCACTGGATAGAAGAGGCTGAGAAGAGTTTTAATTTGTTAAAGAAAAAGATCACGGAACAACCAATTTTGGTGTTGCTGGATTTCCAAAAGACATTTCAAGTGAAATGCGATGCAAGTGGATTTGCAATAGGGGCAGTCTTGAGTCAAGAAGACAGGCCGATAGCGTACTTCAGCGAGAAGCTGAATGAAGCGAAAGTGAAATACTCCACTTACGATAAGGAGTTCTATGCTATTTGAGACGAACAAAGTTCGCTCACACAAGAATAATCCAAAATACTTGGAATATAACAAAGTAATCCATATAGGACTGTAAATAATAATTGAATAGATAAGATATAAGATATAATGAGATAATTACAATTGAGAATGAGGGCCTGCTTATATACCCACGCAGGGGTGCCCTTTACCAATAGTCATGTCCTTTGAGACATGACCTTTCATTATTAATAATTATTATTTATTAACTATAATTATGTTATGAATATCTATTTATGTATATTTTATGTTCATAACACTATTATACAGGCATTGAAGAAATGGAGACATTACTTGATCCTGAAAGAGTTTGTATTGTATAGTGACAATCATGCATTGCAATTTGTGACTCAACAGGAAAAGTTGAATCAGAGACATGTTAAATGGGTGGAATATATGCAAAATTTCACTTTTGTGATTAAACATATTTCTGGTACTGCTAACAAAGTTGCTGATGCTTTGAGCAGGAAATGTTTGCTGTTGCAGGAGTTCAGAGTTAAAACACTGGGTTTTGATGACCTCAGGGACATGTACGGGGATGATCCAGATTTCAAGGAGGCATACGAAGCAGCTGAGAATCCAATTCTCAGAGATAGAAATCAGTGGGTAGAATACATGATCCAGGAAGGATTATTGTTTAAAGGTAATCAAATTTGTATTCAAAAATGCTCCATGAGGGAGAATTTGCTGAAGGAGAAACACAGTGGAGGATTGGTAGGGCACTTTGGTCATGAAAAGACGTTCGCAAAGTTGAATGAGTCATATTTGTGGCCGGGAATGCGAGCAGACATCAAGAGGTTCATGGACAGATGCATAATTTTCCAACATTCGAAGGGAAGGAAGCAGAATGCAGGATTTTATCAACCATTTCCCATACCGAAGAGGCCGTGAGATGCAATCAACATGGATTTCATATTGGGTTTGCCAAGAACACAAAGAGGTTTTGACTCAATCTTTGTGGTGGTGGATAGATTTTCCAAAATGGCACACTTCATTCCATGTCAGAAGACCAGTGACACAACTCACATTGTGAATCTGTTTTTCAAAGAAGTCATTCGACTTCACGGCTTGCCAAGGAGCATAGTTTCAAATCAAGACACCAAGTTCATAGGACACTTTTGGAGGACCTTATGGAAGAAGCTGGGAACTAACTTGTCGTTCAATTCATCTTATCATCCTCAGAAGGATGGACAAATAGAAGTGGTGAATAGAAGTCTGGGAGACTTACTGAGAAGCTTGGTGACAGAACACCATAGCCAACGGGACAACATATTATCACAGGAGGAATTTGCTTATAACGACTCAGTTAACAGAAGCACAGGGAAAAGTCCATTTCAAATTGTCTATGGCATGCAGCCGAGAGGAATTTCTGAGCTGAGATATTCATAACAGACTGTGACTAGGAGCGCTAGTGCGAAAGAGTTTGCAGAGGCGATGAAAGAACTTCACAGCCAGGTGAAGGAGCGTTTGCAGAGTTCGAGCCAGGAGTATAAGCGCAGAGAAGATCAACACAGGAGACAAATTCAATTTGAGGTTGGTGATTTGATTCTAGCACATTTGAGAAAGGAAAGGTTCCTGAGAGGAACATATAATAAACCGAAGATGAAGAAAATCGGACCATGCAAAGTCTTGAAGAAATTTGGGGCAAATGCTTACGAGATTGAATTACCCGATGGGATCGGAATTTCTCCGATATTCAATATCTCATATTTTTACCCATATAAAGCTGAGGAAGCGGAAGCAGGAAATGAACAACCATAAGTCCAGTGGACAAAGAAGATGCCAGTTGCAGAAAAGCCACAGATGGAGCACATACTAGATAAAAGAGTGAGCAATAAGACCAGGGGGAAGCAATACTTTGAATATTTGGTCAAGTGGAAGGGCCATCCAGTTGAAGATGCTAGCTGGGAGAACGAAGTGGAGATCCATAGGCATGGACACACCATACGCGAGCTCATGGATAGGAGCCCATGAAAATTTTCAAGCAAGGGAGTATGATGCAGGAGCATCTCAAGCGAGCCAGCGCGGAGACAACGGACAACTGGACAAGCGCCCAACACGAATTTTGAAATTTTCTTGAAGTTAATGCGCCAATCTTAAATGAGATAATTAAGAAGGAGTGCACTTGTAAAATGAAAACGGACCTTGAGCGATCCGCTCTCGTCCTTAGTAGGTAGAAGGCATTTATAATAGTTAATGAAGGTAGATAGAATTGAATGTTAGATTAGACATTTTTAGAGTGCAAGAGGGAAACAGGATATAGATACCCTCATTGTGTATTGTAACATTATTATGAAGAGCATAGAAGAGAAAGAGTAGAGAGCTGTGTGAAGACACCCATGTACAGAGATTTGAATTAATAGAGAAAGCTTTGATTCAAATTCATGGCGTCGTGTTTGTTCTCTGTGTATGTATATTGAATGTTATGCTCATGGTTATTTTACTCTTTCTACTGTACATTTGCTTTTTTGCTATGTATGAATGATTTCTTGTTGAATGTCTGAAATTTGAGAGAGAGAGAGTATGGGAAATGAGTTTCAATTGTTTCTCTATCTGAGCATGAGTTCCTACAAGGAGTGCAGTTGAATTGTCCGCAAGGAGTGCGTCGAAAAAGTGTTTAGAGGTTTGTCTCTGAAAGCTCAGGAGAGATAGATTTTGTTCTCATTCACACAGAAGTGAAGTCAGGCACAGGAGCCGTGCAAGGAGTGCGTAGGTTGAGTAAAGTCTCAGGGTTGTGAACCTGAGCGAAGTATTGAGAGACTGCTGCTGCAGGTGTGCGCAGAGTTGAAGGGAGTCAAGCACTTGAAAGTGTTTGAAGGTCTTCCGCAAGGAGTACAAGCATGAGTTTTCTGAAAGACTCGGAGTCATGGGAAATCTCAGAAGGATTTTAACCTTCGAAGGGGCCGAAGGAAGGCAAGAGACCAAGCACCTCAAAGAATCGGAGGAAGGCGTAGCGACATTGGACCGCAGGAGGACAAGTTTCGCGGAGAGAGATACCTTGTTTAGTTTGTGCAGAGGTTCTCAGAGGAAGGACGGATGGTCGAAATTCTCTGTGGAGAATTTGCGAAGTCCCGTGAGCCATCAGATCTCACGAAGGAGCAGGGGAGTTACAACAAGTATTCCCAAAGGTTCAAGCTCAGGAGAGGCAGAACCGTAGATCCAAGCCAACAAGGTCTGTTGGATTTACATGTGGGTTTCTATCTCGGGTGTTCATAGGTTGAAGTCCCGTAATATTTGCAACGAGACTCACGAAACGCGAAGTCCCGAAGGAAAGAGAGGATCGTGTGGGCCACAGGAATCGACAGGGTGGACAGGTGGTGCACTCTCGACAAGGAAGTCAATTCAGTTGACCATTTCGGGGTTTCATGTAGTGAAGTTCCGAATTTCTTGCATTAGGATTCGCGATATCGCGAAGTTCGAAGTTCCGACAGAGTGGAAGGCCATTGAAAAGTCAACCTTGCGAGCGCATCGGAATTTCGGTAAACCGGGTTTCGGGAATCAAGGGAACAAGTTGTTCGACATCGCGACCGCCGAAATCGTGATAAGGAGAAACCCGAGAGAGAGAGAGAGAAAAGGTTAAGCGTTGACTACTTCGGGTTTTCAGAGATCGAGAGACAAGGTGCTTTACCACTGGATTCGCGAAAGTGTGAAGTCCGATCTCCCAAAGTATAAGGGGGAATTTCTCGAAGTTAGTTGTGGGTGCAGATTTCCCGAAAGGGAAATAGAAGAGCCATTGCGAAAGCTCTTTAGGCCAGTGTAGGGGGAAATATCCTGTTGACGTGGACCTTCCGACCTGTGGGTTGAGGGTTGCATGCATCATCAGAAGCAAATGTAATATATAGTTCATTTTAGCACTTTTACTTGATTGATGAAATTACCAAAATTCTTCTTCAGAAATATTTTGAAATAAAAGGATATATGTTAGCTGAAGTCGAATGGGACCATGATATCAACCAAAAAAAATTAAAATAAAATTCGTCGTTGTTATACTTACGATCAAGTTGATAGTACAATAATTTTACTTGAACAACCCTCCATTGATTTTTCTGTAACTTTTCGATGCTTCTCTTATGAAAACACATCCTGGAAAGTATAACTATGACTCACTTTCTCTATTCCTTGATTGAAGAGCTTGTACAAATGTCTAATGCACTTCATAGTTACTGTTAAGACCATCAATGGGGATTTGTTAAGACCAATTCCCGCTTCTGAAAATTTCCCTCCCCTTTCTTTTTCCCCTATACTTTCCCTTTTTGGTTACTTAGTCATTTTTCGAAAAATGTCTAAGTGCGTAGGTTGGCGGATTCACGCGTTCATATTTCCACTCATGCTTTTATATCACGAGTCCCACCGACCACTTCCCCATTCCATACTCAACCACTTTTTCGATCACGGGTTCCCGACCAGGCGGGCTCAAGATTGCACTTCCATTGTTCTGCGCCCTACAAACAACACCCGGAGTTCCTCGATATACAAATTGACAACCAAATTCCCCTTTCTTTTTCCCCTCTACTTTTCCTTTCTTGTTACTTAGTCCTTTTTCTGAAAATGTCTCATGCTTTTATATCATGAGTTCGATCGATCACTTCCCCATTCCGTACTTAGCCACTTTTTTTTATCGTCGGTTCCCGAGCAGGCGTGCTCAACATTGCGCTTCCATTGTTCTGCGACCTACAAAAAACACCCAGAGTTATGTGATATACAAATTGACCACCGAACTCCACCATCATGCCCTGTTCCGTGTTACACATTTTGCAGTCAAAATTTTGGAGACATACAATTTGACTGTCGAGCCCTCACGTCTCCTGAGTATAACTTGTGACCCTATTTTTAAGACCGACCGACCATTTTCCATACTTGACCATTTCTTGGAATCTCTTTTGTGGATCATCGGGTTGGTGGGTTCACGAAATCTCCAATTCTTAATCGTTGTTCCTCGTGCCTGCCACCTTCGCACTTCTTTGTAAGTATGAAATTAGTAATCTTTAATTCTAACAACTCATCATGCAACAACCGTAAATATTGTCATTAATGAGCGAAAGGCTCGAGGAGACAGTCACACTGACTATCCCTACACAAATTGTCTAGAAACATGCAGAAAAGATCTTGCCAGGTAATGAGATCTACATTACAAATTTCAATATATTACCAAAAATGAGTCTGACCGACCACTTCCCTATTCCATACTTAGCCACTTTTTCGATTGCGGGTTCCCAGAAAGACAGGCTCAAGATTGTGCTTCCATTTTTCCATGACCTACAAACAACACCCAGAGTTCCACAATATACAAATTGACCTTTGGACTGCCCCATCATGCCCTCTTCCGTGTTACACATTTTGCACTCAAAAGTTCTGAGACATACAATTTGACCATTGGGCCCTCACCTGTCCTGAGTATCCCTTGTGACCCTATTTTGAAGCCCAATTGACCACTTTCCATACTTATCCATTCCTTAATCTCTCTTCCCCGTCCCCGCGACCTTTTCACTTTTTTCTAAATATGCAATTAGTAAGAATTAATGCTAAAAACTCATCATGCAGGAATAGTAAATATTGTCATTAATGAGAGAAAGGTTCAAGGATATCTCCCATTAATACGCATTAAACCAATATTTGTGGATGGTTATATTATCCCTTCCGAGTGTTCATTTCAAACATCATGGAATGTCTTTCGCCGATCGTCTGGTTGGCAGGTTCACGAAATCTCCAATCCTTAATTGCTCTTCGTCGTCCCTGCCACCTTCATACTTATTTCTAAGTATGCAATTAGCAAGATTTAATGCTAACAACTCATCACGCAGGAACCGTAGATATTATCACTAATGAGAAAAAGGCTCGAGGAGATCTCCCATTCACACGCATTAGACCAAGATTTGTGGAGGGTTATATTATCCCTTCCGAGTGTTCATTTCAAACATTGTCTGGAGAAAATGGACATTCTTGTCAACTTATGGCAACAATTCGACAATAGTTCTGGGGAGATATAGTGAACATATTCGGGCGTGAGGACCAAAAATTCCAGTGGTCTAGGGCATATTCTTACTACTCATCCCCTTCCACCCAGAACGAAGTAATTTGGACCTATGGAATTGCTCGTCCAGGTTGTGTCCCTGAAGCCTTTGACTGTAAGGAGGTGGTCTCTTGGTGCGCCAAGAGATATATTTCAAGACAAATAATAATTCCACTGCGGGACCACTCTCCTATTTATTTGTCACCTCAGGTCTTCCGCAAGATGTTGAGATTTCCAGAGCCAACATTGACCTTTAGAGGAGAATACTACAAGGAGTTCCTAAAAAAGCATGATAACGGGTTGGGCCTCTTACCTGAGTTCCTGGAAGACCCGACGACAGTTCCTGAAGATATCACAAGGTTTCAAGTTAGTTCGTTTAGAAATCCATTCTGGGAAATTGCCTGGTTGTTTACGAGGATAACAGGACAAGAATCCACAACAAGCATTTCCCGCATGATTATTTATATTTTGTATTTCACGATCAAGGAACAAGCCATTTTTTATTGGGGGAAGCTTATTTCCATTGAAATCTATTCCCAATTGTCACAATTCAAACATGAGAAGAAATTTTGTATGTCATCCTACTTGGTTTTCATGATAGCGCATTGCTGTCCATTTCCAAAACTGTTTCTGTCCAAGAAGGTAAACTGTGAATTCGACCCAGTAACCTTTTGGTACCAGGCCTTATGGAGGCACAAGGCCTCCAATTATTTTTATGAGGTTTTTAATGACTTTGTCTCAGTTTTCAAAGATTTATTTTTAGGAAAGGATGCTCCCCGTATGTATGACCAAGAAACCAAGTTTTTGGACAAGAAGGGGACACTTGAACAAATGGAGAATTACAGTATAATAATGATTTTTGGTTCCAAGGAAAATCCTGCTTTCCTTCCATGTCACATTATATACAAAATGTTTGTTACAGAAATAGCAAGGCAATACAACTACTGGTTGCATTTTTTCCATGAGAAGAGAAAAAATAAGTTCATTCCTTTGCCTTGGAAAGTCGGGGACTTTTTGTTCAGGAATGTCAATAAGATTGATGAATTCATAGGCCATTTCAACAACTTGAACCTATGATACGCTGAAAGACTGAGAGGGTTCGACCCTAATGGGATTTTTGTAGAACATTTACTAGTAGTTGGATTCAACAATTCTTTTATCCGTACACTCTTGAATGAAGACAAAGAGAATGACGAGAACACTCCTTCTCCTGATGTAGGTGACCTAGAGACATTGCAAAGTACCAATGAATTGTACAAACAACAAGGAAAATGCCCGGGTGAGAAGACTGTCCAATCCCCAACTGCCACTCCCAAGAGTACGAAAGCCCAAAGCATCGCTCCAACGAACCACCCCAATAAGAAAGCAACCCACAATTCTTCAAATGGAGGAGGAGATAAGAACCCTCCTCTAGGTAAAATTGATAGTTCTCACAAGTTTCCCTTGAGGAAGAAGAGAAAAAACGTTGTGCAAGAAGCGGAAGGGCCCAGAACTGAAAGTGAAGACATGGAACTTGAGACTGACCTCGAAAATGTATTCCCCAATGTTGATCATCCCAGGGATGCAATCCACCATAATACCCTAATGGAAATAACCGAGACCAATATTTTTGACGAAGATGAATCCTTCGTATTCCAGAGCGTTTTTTTTTTACAACGAATCTAAAAATTTAATTATTGAAAAGAGAGATGTAAGAAATAAGAAAGGGAAATGTCGTTCAGAGATTAACCTTAGGAACATGCATCCATCCCAAATATCCCGAATTCAACAAAAAACCGGAGATGCTCTTGATTATTCCATTGGAGGCCTTGAGGCAAAGAATTCCAAATTTATGGACCGAATCAAGGAATTGGAGGAAGATTTGATTCCTATCCGATTTCTTGCTAGTCCTTTAGCAATAACCATGCCTACCACCCCTGCAACCAAGTTAAAAGGATCCTCTAGCCTCCTCACATTGTGTAGAGGCTATGTGGATAAGAATATCAAGAAAATAATGGAGCTAATTACTAAAGCCTGGGAAACATAAAAAAGTATAACTTCCTTTTGAATGAGGGCACATGCCTTCCAGGAATATTTGCAGGCGGATTTAAAAAATGAAGAAGGTTTGTATCTAGACACGGTCATCCCTTTTTGCATCAAAGTCACCAACATGGAAGAAATGAGAAGAAGAGAAGAATATCTCCCCTCCCCAAACCGGATCAAATAATTAAATGCATGCTGGAAAGAGAAAGTTAAGAACCTACATCTCATTGTCCTATCATGTGAACAAGTTGTATCAAAGAAATAACAATTATTCAGAAAGCTGACTGAAATAGACTTCGCCGAAAGTAACAACGAGGTCCAAGACCCCAAATTAATCCTCAACTCCTTGTTCTTAACCAAGAAAGCCTTTTATGAACAAGTTTATATTTTAAGGGGTTGTCTTTAGAAAATTTTTACGACATCCTTGAATATGATGAGGATGACGTGGACAACTGGCTAGTGGACTATTCGGTAAAAAATCAAGAAATTGAACAGGCTCTGTGTAATATTTCTATCGATCTAAGGGAATTAGAAAGCGATCTTTTCAACATAAAAAACCGTCATGAGATCAACGTGGCCCCCATGAGAAGCTACATTGAATAATGGCTCCAAAGGGCAATCGACAAGCTCACCAATGAAGGGAAACAAGTGGTTGGCACGATTCTAGTAACCATCGACGAGAGAAATAAAAAGGCATCAACAAGCAAATAGAAAAGGGGGAGAGAGATACCATCATAGTAAGTCTATAATGATCACATCCTGCTTTCTTTATCAATCCAATTATTCCACCTCTTTAAATAGAAATGTCTAACCAAATACTGATAACTTCCAATTGCTTCTTTTCAGGTCTTGTTGTCTACCGTCGCCCACTTCTTCTTTCTACAATCCTATTTCTTGTACTTATTTATTTTATGGTCCGCGGGAGCCCCAATCCTAGTCTATATGACAAACACATTTAAATTTTGAGGAATATGTAACAAACATTATTATTTTTTGAGAAATTTCAAAGAAAACTATTTCGGGAACAATCTCGATGGTGCTTTGTAACCTTGTTTTCAGAATGCAAAGTTAGTTCTCTTTATGCATGCCGGTCATATTCTTTTATTTTTATGTGCTCATAAATATTTATCTTGAACTGTTCTAGATGTCAGGAAATTGTGTTTATTTAATTTGAATGTTTAATGTGTGTGATTCATGGTCCTATTTTCTAGGAACCTTTATTTCAAAAAACAAAAAAACATTTTCTATCGTTTTGTATTGCTTTAAGTCATTACGACGAACTTTCTCTAAGTCCCATATTTGATCTATACACGCCCCAGGAAAAACTTAAAGATGAGTACCACATCTATAAAAATGTAGTGCGATTGACATCCTCGTTAGTTTGTCATTTCAGTCCTAACAGATTAAAGGGTCAACAGACTTGTAAATACATCTGCAAGAATATCCATAGAAATAAAAGCCTTCAATTTTTTTTATCATTTCCAAAAAACAATCAACTGGATAGACATGTTACAAATATATCAGTTGGTACTATACTAAACTACCATAGGCATCTTACAAATATTTCAGTTGGATAGGCATGTTACAAAGATGCCCTTTTCCTGGAGGGAAATTGTAGATCAACCTCTGCAAAGTGGGCTCGCTGCTCACGGAAAAAGGTTTTAGGAAAAGAGAATCTTCCTCTGTCTCGACACCTTCTTTTCACACAGTTTAAATTAACTTCAATGAGCTGAAAACTCGTGAAAATAAACAATCATGTTAGGTGTGTGTTAATATATAGAAAAAACTAGCAAACATGGAGGTCACACAAGAATATCAAAGAATCTTCAACACTAAACACATTTTCAAAAAAATTATATGGGTTTTTTTGCCACCACATATAACTTTATTTATCCTAACACATATAGAGACAGGCAAGCCAAATGATCTATTTAATAGAATGAAATGGATGTTTCTTACTTTGTCCATGGGAAAAATTAAAGAATTGACTATGTAAATTGAAGTTAATTCTAAATATTGGGATGAAAGTCAGTTGGAAGTATACAAAGATCATTATAAATGAATTTCATAAATACATTAAAGAGATAAAACCTACAATAGAGGAACGGAAATTTCCAAGATGGCAAGTTAGACTCCAACAATATATCAAGTTACACGTGATGGGGATATCTGTGCTTTTTAGTAGCTATCTGCTGCACTATTGGTAATAGGAAAAATTACATAATCTTATTAAGAAAATAAAAGCAAGATGGATTATGCAAAACACAATATAAGTAGAATGAGAATACTTTCAAAAAATAAATGGTTTCAATGCCAGAATTTCTCTAGGAGATTAACGCTCGAGCACCTTCTCTTTCCGAAATGAATGTAAGTCGTAGATTAGTTTCTAATGTGTGATCTGGAAGAACCTGACACTTTAGTGTCCCTACTAAAATTTTATCAACCTGCCAATTTTAGAACTCCCCTAGCCATATTTAGCGATGGAACAAATTTCTGACAAAGTGACTTTTTCGCTAATTAATTGTTGACTCGATATTAATATAATATTATCATTAACTAGTTCGGGAATTCGGGACTCCGACTCTTCGAGGCTCCAGGCTTCGGGGGAACTGTGTTTGTTCTGGAAGGAAAAATCCTGGAGTGACATTCTCCCGGAGTCATGTAGTAGCTTGACGTCTTATGGATGACGTGTCACAGAGTGCCATGTGTCCTTTTCTACATGGATATCACATTTTCTGCCAGCTGCTTGGCACATGTCCACGACAGTTTCCATGTATCTCCGGTACTTCGGGCTTCTCATTCTCCCACGGTCCCTCCATACCTGTGCATTTATTCCCATTCCAACCTGGCAAGGACTACGCTGCCATGCAACACTTGCTATTACATGTGGTTCTAATGCATTCCATTTGGAAACTTCTTGTGATTTACATTAAAAGACCGCTCCTTCCAATAGACTACCCCTTCCAACGTACACAAGGATTTATTGTACAAACTCAAGAATAAAGAACTAATGTAGAGAGACATTTATAACAACAATTAATATATGTTATGCAGTTGTTGTAAGACACAAAGACAAAAAGTTTATCTGTTGAGCAGCCAAAATATACATCAAAGTGAACAACCAAATTCAGAGAAAAAAAAATTACAACAATATAGTATTTTACTCAGCAGTGGTTATCAGATGCAAAGACTGAATGTAGAATTAGTGTCATTTTTTCAGTCTTCATGATAAATACAACAATGAGTGTACGAGGATGACATTGTTCCTATTTCCTCGAATAATCCCTGGATTAAATGAGGGCAACATAACATGAATTCCAATGAAGTACATGGGATTAAAAAAGTGTATAACTTTAATGTGTAAATAATGTTGTTCAAACTTGATGGATCCTGAAGCTTATTTAAGCGTATCAGGATTCATTGAAGAACTTGGATTGTGAATACCTGTTACCTCAAAATCCACGAGGAGTGTTGTGCACACGTTGGTCTCTACTTGTCTCTATGAAGGTCAGCTCAAAAGGTTTCCTACACAAACATCATAAGTTCCCTTGGTTACACCCTTTGTATGTGGTCCTAATCTTCACAGTGTTGGGGCAAGCTTTTATTTGGAAGATGTTGATTTGTGTAAGGGGTCAACCCCCATCTATTGTGATATTTACAGAAAGGTAGGGTTGTTTCTTTGGCAGTAGTGGTAGTAATCATATAGGGAAAGGTAGTGCATATTAAAGTATTTTTCGTCCAACATGGTACCTAGGGTAAACCCTAGAACTTTTAGTGCACGAGACCAATAGGCTCTAAGTTATTACAACAATATACTAAGTTATTGCAACAATATACTCGTTTAGAGCTCATAATCTGACATGAGGAAATTGATCCTAAATGAGGAGGATAACAATCATTCCTCCCAACCACCTAAGCTAAACTTGTTAAATCAATCATCATTTTTCATTATATTAGTATTCATATTTAATCCTAAAATATAAACATAACTCTAAAATATAAATATAACTCTTCATTATTTATTTGTATAAACTATATTTTATAAACTATTTCCTCATCATCTGACATGAGGAAATTGATCCTAAATGAGGAGGATAACAATCATTCCTCCCAACCACCTAAGCTAAACTTGTTAAATCAATCATCATTTTTCATTATATTAGTATTCATATTTAATCCTAAAATATAAACATAACTCTAAAATATAAATATAACTATTAATTATTTATTTGTATAAACTATTAACACCACCAATAACACAACATAGTGACTAATAATGACATTTCAAGTATTGGTTTTGACAGATTGACTAAGTATCTCACCACATGTTAATATGTATGTGGGTCTTACAATTTACTCATATTGATATTAAAAATTATCATGTGTTTGTAATTGAATATTTAAAATGATAAAAGATAATCAAAATTATAATAGCAGCTTCGGGCAGGGGAGATGGAGCAGGAGGGAGGACAGATTGATAAGGGATAGGGTGGGTATGAGTTCCCGGAAAAGCCCTCCCTCTTCTTCCCCTTATCAACGGTGTTCAGCTGACTTGCACTGCACTAAACATTAATCACAAAAAAATAATAGTTTTAATAGGGCTTATTATACAATGTATATTGTAATTGATTAGGAGCCAATTTTCTTTGACTTTTAATTAGTTGTTTGTGATGACATACAACTTTCTAAAGATTTTAATTTTTTTTTTATTAATTTTAATTAAAAAAAAATGATGGAAATTGAAATTCTTAATTTTCTATTGGTTGAAGAGAGTGATGTGACTATTTTTATGTGGTTTTAATATGTATTGTCAGATTCAAATATTTAATTCAAAAATTAAAAATTAAAAAATCTCTCAAAATGCCACCTAGCCATCACTTTAATTTGTCATTTAATGTGAGCATTCTTGATGTGAGAGATATCATTATTTTAATCCCTTCTTGATGTAAAAGATATCATTTTTTAATTTATTTATGTTCCATTAATTTATGTTTTAGTACTTCATTGATTTGATAGTACTTCTTACTTTAGTCTTGTCATTTAATGTGATAATTCTTATTATCTATTCTTTAAAATTGTAAATTTCAATTGTATAGATAAATTTAGCTCTCTCAAAAATTTACATTGAAAAAAAGAACTTCTCACTTTCCCTTGATTTCAATTGTATATATAAATTTAGCTCTCTCAAAAATTTATATTGAAAAAAACAACTTCTCACTTCTAATTTTTGTTATGAAATTTATTTGTCATATATGCAATTTCATTAACAAAATCATTTTTTACTCCATTTCCATCATTTTTACTAGTTTAACTTCTAATTGTTTTTACAAAATAATTAGAAAAAAGTGGTCGATTAGCCATCTTGGTTTGTAAATTTCTTCAGACATTAAGATTTACAAATCACTAAGTTAACATTAAAACCATAATTTTTATTTTGAAAAACTTGTTATTCATGAATGTTCAAATCAAACAAATAAGTAAAAATAATAGTATGACAGGGAGATCGATATTTTTACCAAATTCTATGACTTGTTTATTTTAAATATTTTTACCAAGTTCCATGAAATTTTATTATATATTAAAAATATCTAGAACTAATTAACATCACATCCTAACAACATTCAAACGTGTGGACCGGGGACTTCTTACCAAAAAATAGTTTGATAATTAACATTTTGGTAATTTTTGGACTATTTCACTCTGCTACGAATTTGACAACTCAAATTTCCCTTTCATAAATGGATTAGGAATTTTGAAAATAATTACAACATCCATATAACTTAACATTTTAAAATTATAATTTTATTAAAAAAATGATTTTAAATATTTTAAATGAAAAAATTATATAAAGTTGATCTCAAATCCAACAATATATTGCATTTATGTTGTTTATGGGTAGTACATATTTTCGATGGAAATGGGCTAGGTTGTTTATTTTACTCAAAAGTATACACTAACTTTAAATGCTACTATAAAAATAATATTTATATGTAAATAAATGCTAAATATAAATTATAAATAAATAATAAATTATTACAAGTTTTAAGTGTTTTATAACTGCTTTAACTATTAGTTTTGGATTACATACAACTACTATAATTGCTTTAACTATTAGTTTTGAACTACATACAACTATTATATAAAAATATTAAAAGACATGTATAAACAACTTTGTTGCTAATTTCCCTTGTTCTAAAGGTTTTAAGTTCTTATTTTTTCTGGTCACTATCATTGGAATCTGACAAATCAATTATGGACGAAATTCAGGGCACCCAACATATGTAATATAAACAGTTGAAATCTGCAATTCAACGCCCTGAAAAATCCATATTTGTCTCGGTGTTATAGGACTAATCGATAAATGAAGACATAAACAGATCTCTCTAGATCCCACTGGAAACTAGAAGAAAACAGAACAAAACATGATACTTTCCCAAGTTCTAATTATTGAGTTTACTAGTTAACAAGAGATAGACAACATACCATTTAAATGTTGTTTCCTCCTGCCATTTCCATCCTAGCTCCACTCTGATGCTCTTGTGATATTGAATCTTCAAGGGAACACAATCCAACCAAAGTGAAAGCAACACAATATACTCAACAAGAACCTATGTATGTGATCAAGGAATCATACAATAAAACAAGACTAGTTTTATGGGAAAGAAACATATTGTTGTATCATATTAAAATTAAAGTGGAGATTACAACCAAAGCCTTGATGTCACAAGGTCCCCTTTCGATGGCCCTTTTCTCCAACACACACACCTTTTCTCCAACCTTGAATGAAGAAGATCCACAATGACTTGATGAACTGAAATGAGGCTCTCAAGCATGATCTAATGCAAAAATCTCCATACAATTCTTAGCCTATTCAACCTTCTCCTTTTCCATGAGATATCCCTCTTTATATAGTGTGAAAGAGAGATGGATGAGGAGATTAGGATGATCCCACCAAATCAGAGAAGTGAGTAAGATCCAAACTGATCAGAGGCCACCTCATCTTCTAGAACATTCATGAAACTTGACTTTTCCCAAGCTTAAAGCATCATCACACCCTACATACTTATTATCCTGTGACGACGTCGCAGTCCAGGCATGGTGCAGCATGCAATGATCAGGCATCATCGCACCCTATGAATATAGCAGGGTGCGACGACCTTCCTTTATAGGGTTTTATGGCAAAGGAAGTCAAATCACTTTTCTCCTGGAGAAAGACTCTTTTTATATTTTTAGGGAACATGAACACATCTTGTCAGGTGATCATTGAGGTGACAAAAATAATGTGTAACAGAATTCCCCCAAATTATGAAGTTGGAACTCGTGACAACCAAAATACTTTGTAGAATGTGTGTGTCGAAAACAAGGAGCGCATCGATCAGGAACCTGCAAACAATCAAACATCTTCATAATAATATACCATTTTCTGAGGTAGGAATTCCCATACTCTGCAAAAATTTAAGTGAGTCATGGCCACTAAATATACACTGTAGATCCATATCATTGTGAATCGTCATAGCCACTAGGAATACACTATGGATCTATTCTCTAAAATGACTCAAATTCGGACATAGCCACGAGACATACAAAGTGGATCTATGTGTCAATATAAATAATGAATACTCTGTCGCAACCTAGACCAGAATTATACGATCTAGGGTCTTCATTTCCATCGTCCCTAAGTACGAATCTAACCATGTGATCATAGGTGTTGAAGTTGAACATGGTAGAAACCACTTGATTACCAACCAATGATGAGAACCGTTAACAAGTGCGAGGGAAATCACCATTGATGTCAATGACTCCCAAGGTACCCCAGTACAATCCAACGAATGTGAATGAATGAGTTGAAGTTGAACATTCGATGGAATCTTCCAATCAGGGGTCAATGATGTGAACCCACTGTTGGAAGCGAAGAAACCTACCATTGAGGCATGCATGCTCTAAGGTAGTAAATGATTTCTAAGTCTCGTTCCTAGATAATGTGTTGAAGTCGATAGGAAAAGACTCGTCACAGGAGGGCCTTGATGTATCCCCCATCAATGACATAAAATATGTAACAGATTTGAGGTAGATCAGAGTATGAAGTGATTCGAAACTGACACAGGGAAGGCCGACATGGTAGAATATTTATAGCTGTAGATGGCCGAATCGATAGAAGACATATTTTGGTTGGACTTCTCTTGAACATATGAATGACATGACAATGGTCTTGACATCATTGAATCAAGGAATACCCAACATATGGACATGTGGATGGTCAAACGAGAGACAAATGAATTTCCCAACCTGGATACAATGATGAAGGGGGATGTCATGTTCAAGAGAGACTATTACTGCCACTAACACAAATACAAAGACACATTTATTTCCCAATTTCCCCCCACCATTTCTGGTGAGTACCTCTTTATTTTTATGCAAGCTTGAGGAGGATAACATATGCTTGTTGATGTAATCTCATTCTTCAGACGAGTCCCTTGGAGTATGTTTAATGAACCCTAAGAAGGAGTGGTTCGGTCCCATATGGGTCTTTCAATGTTTCTTTAACTAGTCCAAAGAGAGAAAACTTAGGGGTTTTTCATGTTTAGAGAGTCTGAAAAACACTTAAAGAGAACTCCATTAGTTCCTTTATCGTAAATTAATCTGATGAGACCAAAAAAGTGATAATCTACCGCTCATCAGATGTTTTTTTCAAATACTTTTACGAACATGAAAAAAACAAGGTCTCTCGACAATATTTTCATTTTTATGGAGCGTGAAAAGAGCGTAAATAATACTCCATAGGCTTCGTTTTTCGTGTTACCATTACGAGTTCGAAAAAATGACAAAAGACTACTCGATTACATTCTCATGGTTTCATGAGCATGAGAAGGAATCAAGACTTGCTCAGAGTTTTGATTGAAAAACCCTAAAAGGATTTGTACATGTGACAAAAACAAACCAAAAAGCGGATCCTTGTTCCAATGTTTCACTCCTAGACTTTTTATCTGCAAAAATAACCACTTGGGAAGTTATTATAACTTTAGGGTTTGGATGAAGCATATCAAATAATATAAAATATACAAATGAAAAAGTAAAAAATCAATAAAATAGGTAAAAACCTACATTTCACTATTTCATTTGTAACTTCACCCAAACATTTCTCCAAACACTCTTTTTACCTCGATTTCCAACTGCAGATTGTGGAGTGCACGGGTGATCATTTGACGAATCGTCTCTACAGAAAAGGTAATCTTAATTTCCTTCATCTTTCCGTGGATTAAAATTTGATTTTCATTGGTTAAAAATATGCTTTTGGGTTGATTTTTTGGGGTTACCCATGCGTGGAGTTTGTCGCATGCACCCTATGTCGGGGCCTGCGACGATCTAGGATCGTCGCAGGTGGCCCTATAGCTAGCCTGCGACAACGCCTCACTGTGAAAATGCCCAGGCCTGTGACGTCCGGAACCCAAAAGTTTTAAAATATGAATCTAGCAAGAAAAATCCTTCAAGAAAGAAAATTATGATGATAATCTCCTTTTAGTGTTCCTTGGCAGGTCTTCCATGGTAAAAATGTTGGAATGGAATTAAAGAGAGCACAAGGAGGAATATTAATTCACCGGGAATGACCCGGGAACGGTGATGGCCCTCCGACAGTGTGGGTTGTTGAAATTCTTCAAGATTCAGGGCATGAGGGCCCAGTTGAGACTCCTTGAGTACCTGGTTCACATGTGGGATGTGAACGAGTAGGTGTTTCATGTGGGTGCCCACACTCTTACGATAGATATCGAGGATATCTACTTATTAATAGGACTATCTCGCCATGGATCTCGAGTAACAATAACAACTAGCAGGGGTGGTGGTGAGCCTATGAACTAGTACATCAATGAACATTGTGTGTCGGGTACCCAGAAACATAGCGGTAAAGTCGCTATTAGAGATGTTTGAGACTTACCTCTACGGACCATCCTCTATACCATCACATGCATGGCAGGGATTGAAGCTCCCCATATGGCTCTTCAGAGCTATTTTCAGTATGTGTTGGAGTGTATGGAGCCCCAAGTATTCAATTGGTGTGAAGGGGTTCTCAAAAGTATGAAAAAACAACTGACCAAGTGCAGAAGTGGTGGGTTGAAACAATTCAATTGCGGTTCTATTTTGGTATCCTTCTTCCTAGAGAGGGTCCCAGTTTTTCACTTATAGGTAGAGTGGGGTATACCTTCCCCACAGGATCCGAGAATGAAGAGGTGGGTCGACCTCATGGCCCGACATGCAACCGGTCCCATCGTTAGGTATAACAATGTCTTCTTCAACTGGTTGAGAACTCAAATGCTCATGGTCGATGATTATGCATATATCGGGCTAGACTTCCATGGAGATCCATACTTAGCTCTTCCTGAAGGTTCCCAATGGGGGGACATAGGTAAGAAGGACATTTTGTTTATATAATGTTTTTTTTATGTTTGTTTATCCAATGACTAATCAAATTCTCTTTGATGATGTAGATGTGGGACCTTATCATCCTCCAGGTTCATCCCCTATCCAATGGCGAGGGGAGATAGGTGCCATAGCAAGAGTAGCTTCTGTTGACTTCGAGACCATATAACAAAATCTGGAGGGACTCACAGTGAACATCCTGAATGCCTCTATAGATGATGTTCCAAGGCATTACCAATGCCACACAGAGGGTGTGTCTTCTTCCATCGGTCGACTGCTACGTAAAGTAGCATAGACAGTCACATGTTATAGTGAGCAACATCCTTGATTCTCTATGTATATGAAGCCATGTGTTCACATTTTTGATATTTTGGTCTTCAGACAAAAACACCTTTTTTGTAAACTTTTATTGTCATATATATATGAGGCTTCTATCAGCTTACTTGTTGTATATACAAAGTGTGATTGGATTTTATAAATGTCTCAAATGTCTTTCTAACACAAAATTATCCAAAGAATATGTTAATGTATTTAGACATCTAGGAATGTGTTGATATTCAATGTAATCAAAATGATGTTCCAAGAGACGAATTCGTAAATATACCCTTAACAAAGTAGGAATTCGAATGGAATAAACATTACTCAACTGTAGGACTACTAAATGTGAATCGATTCGTACAATAAGATGACAAATTCCAAGTGAAACAACGTTGTTCAATAATTCGATGACTGCACTGTATTCCACGATATTGTTAGTTGCACGACCAAGGAAAACACCATGTAGACTAATCAATTCATCTGTAGGTGCATAGATTGCCCAAGCAGCAGACACTAAGTTTTGAGTACTGCGACTAGCACCATCAGCGAAGCCAATATAGGGTAGTGAATAAATCGACATCTGGAAACCAAGCTCAATGCAAGGTAAGCAACTAAAGGTCGAAACCAACCAACGAAAAAGCACACAAAAGTATTATACACTAAAATAAAAGCACTCATGCAAAAATGATTTAATCATAGTACTTCTTTAAGTAAATCCTATTTCTAGGTTCACTCAAAGGAACTCCATCATAATCTACCAGCTCGTAATCTCCCTTCTCCAATACTCGTTTGACAATATAAGGACCCCTCCACATGGGCTCGAATTTACTGGCCCCTAGAAAATCACAATCTTTCTCGTAAATAATAACTAGATCACATTCAAAAAAAGCACGTGGCTTGACATGCTTGTCATATTGGGATTTAACACATTTTTTCTGAGTTTCAATAACTAGGTCAATGCCACGACGGGTTTCATCTAATTGCATCAAATACAAAAGGAATCCCTCTTCAGTAGATGTGTTAGGGAGAAGTTTGATGGCTAGTTTTAAAGATGGTATCTCACATTCAATCGACAAAATAACTTCAATACCATAAAATAACTGGAAATGTGTAAATCCCATGGTAGACTTAACGGATGTCCAATAGGCCCATAATGCTGAGAACAACATCGTGTGCCAATTTATCTTATGAATTCCTATCATCCTTCGAAGCATGGTAGTGAGAACTTGGTTAATTGATTCAACTTGGCCATTGGCTTGTGGATAATAGTGGGTTGCGTTTTCATGGCGAAGACCCAACTTTTTAGTAAGTTTAGACATCATAAAATTCTAAAAATGACTACCGTGATTAGTAACGATGGCTTGAGGGACACCAAACCTAGTAATGATATGATTGAATATGAACAATGCTGTAGTTTCCCTGGTGTTATCAAATGTAGGCATCGCCTTAGCCCATTTAATGAAATAATCCACATCTACAATAATGTATCCATGCCCCCTGACCGAGTGAGGGTTACATGTCATGAAGTTGATGCCCCATTTGGTGAATGTACCAATGGAAACTACAGGGTGGAGAGGAGTAGGGTGAGATCGAATCTTATGATTATAAGTTTGAAAAGCGTGGCACTTCTAGATGACAGTAATGAAATACATAAACAACGAAGGTAAGAAGTAACCAGCTCGTAAGATATTTTGGGCAGTGGCATACCCAGACATATGACCGCCACATGCTCTAGAGTGACAATCATCCAAAGCTTTCTCAGCTTCATCGTAGGTGAGACATCGTCGAAAAATGAATCAATACCGTGGTGATAAAGGGTATCACCAAGGATGATGTATTGACGGGCTTGATACCATATACGATGATGATCTGTACTAGAGAGATCATGCCAGAAATTTTGAGTCTAGAGATATATGATGATATATCCATACCATACATCACCAGAACTGATTAGAAAGAGGGATTCATTAGGTAAGGAATCCTCTGCCACATTTTCTGTCTCAGTGGAGGGAAGGTCACATATCAATTCGAAAAAAACCAAAGATTTCTTTGACTTGACACGTTCAAACTCCAAGTCAAACTCCTGGAGAATAACTATCCATTTGGAGTACTTTCCCCCTAGCAATTGTCGAGTAAGGATATGTTGCATGGGGTTGCAGTCGAAAATGACGGTGGTTCTGCATAATAAGATGTAGTGACGAAAATGTTGAACAACTTGAACAGCTGCCAAGGCCAGTTTTTGCACATGTAAATATTTGGTTTCGGTAGTCGTGAGACTCCGAATCAAATAGTATATCACATGTTCATCGTATGAATCATCCTCTTGGACTAAGACCATAACAATGGTAGAGTCCGAAGAAGCTAAGTATATGAAATAATCTCGGCTATAGTCGAGGGGAAACAACAATGGTGTACGAGTTAAGGTGAGTTTCAAAGCTTCAAAGGATTTGTTTGCAATATCGTCCCATACAAATTCGTAACCTTTCTTGAGGAGCTGAGTGAATACTTTCGTCAATTCAATGTAATTGGGGATGAATCGACGTAAAACATTTTCCTTCCCTTGCAAACTTTGGAGCTGACATAGTGTGGAAAGAGGAGGTAGATTAAGAATAGGCTCAACCTTAAAGGGATCTACCCAAATCCCATGTATAGGCAGGATAAAACGAAGAAGTCGATCTGACTCCACACAAAAAACACATTTGTGTAGGTTCAAACGTATGCGATAATAATAACAGCGTAGGAAAATGGCCCATAAATGTGTCGGGTGATCTTGACGATGCATGGAATGTGTTGGTAGATCGACTAGATAGGGTTGTACGATGTGCTTAGTATCATGGAAAGCGTAAGACATAGTGCATTGAAAAGTCGCACCAGCATTTGTGAGACCAAAGGGTAATTTTCGGTAGGAAAAGGTTCCCCAAGGGAAAATAAAAGTAGTCTTGTGTTGATCCGTTGGTAAAATATTAATTTGATTATAATAAGAGAAACTGTCCATCAAGGAGAATATTTCACTCCCAACACAGTCGTCAACGATATGGTCAACGAAAGGGGTTGGATAATTGTCCTTAGGACAAGATTTATTTATATCCCTATAATCTACATAAACACGAATCGTTCCTTGTTTCTTATTTACTGGAACTATATTGGATACCCAATCAGTCAAAGCCACATGATAGATAAATTCATCTTTAAGAAGTTTTTCAACTTGAAGCTTGATAGCAACAAATTTGCATGGGTGTACTGGGCAAAGTCTTTGTCAAATGGATTTAGCATCTAGATAAGTCTTACTCTCATGTACAACGATATCAGGATCAATACCTAGCATTTCTTCATAACTCCAGGAGAAAATGTCACATAATTTTTGGATTGGAAAAGGGCTTTATAAGTGTGGACCTCATCTGTAGAACATGAGGCCCCGATATGAACATTATCCACGACTCCGGGTTTAATCAATATGTCAAGAAGAACGGTAGGTGAAATTTTACTCAAGTTCCCTTCGTACAAAACATCGTGTGTCGACTTAGGAACGAAAGAAATAACAACAAAGGTCGACGAAGTCGAAATCCATTGGTAGCTCTCTATGGTATCACGTTCTAGTAAGAGAATAGAATGATGATGCCCATTTTCCCATGGAGTATCTTCCATAGACATGACTTACATGATCATCTCATCAGTAGGAAAGATCATGTGGAATGGATTAGGAGATGAATCAAAGAGAGAAGGAGGAGAGGGGGTTGACGATTGAATATCTTTATAAGCTAATTCCACCGAGCTTAAAGGAATTATGTCATCATAACGAAGGTAATCACCAGAGCTAGGTATTACCCATGGGTCATATGACTCAAGGGTTTCACAAACAGTGGTTGAGATCATGTTAATCGAAGCGACAAAAGGAGGATAAATATCAGGTGTTGGAATTAGAAATGTACCCATCAAGGTTGAATCTTTTAAAATACCCACGCCGACATTCTCATAACCGAGGGGTTTCTTTGATATAAAATGTACGTTTCTAGTATGAGAATCAGAATTAAAGAAGTCCAGTTGGTCAAAAGCAACGACCTTTCCTTGGTGCAGGAAACGTAACACACGAAAAAGGGTAGACACAAATGCACACATGGAATCAATCTAGCTACAACCAAGTAAAAGGTTATAATCAAGAGGTGCATCAAAGACCTCAACCTTGACATTGACCAATTTACCTTCCAACGTAATAGACAACGAAGGAAGAACACCGTAAGGTTTAAAACCTGTACCATTAAAATCCTTAAGGGTATTGTGTGACTTGGTAAGGGAAGGAGAGACAATAGCTTTCCAACAAGTAACAAACATAATGCAAGTTGAGGCTCCTTCATCAATAACGGTTCTACACATATTCTTGTTTTCAACAACAACTTGGATCTGAAACGCTAACTGAGGAGGAAGCCTTGGAATGTGATATTCCAAGTCAAAGATTATCAAATTGGTATCCATAGGATCAATTCCACCAATGGCCTTTAACAACGCCTTCCATTGAGTGGGACAAATTTGAAGGACTTTGAGAGCTGACATCAAAGAGGGTGTTTGCGCAAGGTCTTCTACAATACTGTAGTTTTGGGAAACATGTGCAGGAGGATTAAACACATACTTTTGAACAATTCCCTTGGGAGGAGGACGAAGAATTGTATCGAGACCCGGTCTTTCGAGATGAAGAGGACCACTTGGAGGTGAAGTTGGGGAAGGAGGTTGAGCCAACGAAGGTGGTATATCATCAAATTTCTCTTTCGACGGAGAATAGTCTTTGGATCGATTTGCGACTACAACTTCGTTCTTCTTGGAGTCACCAGTACACATAAGGACATAGGATTATATAGAAGGAGAGGGTTGGTCATGAATGACCAATTGGGATTGCTGTTGAGAAGGGAAAGGTTGTGACAAAACGGTAGGTGTAGGAGGCTTCCCGGTCCCTTGGAGGAAATTAGTAACCTTAGCACGTCTTGGACAATATTTCATGTAATGATCATCACCACAAATAAGGCAAGGGTAATGATGTTTATGTTTATTTTTCTCATCAACGGGTTGCGTTTTGCCTTTTTCAGATTGATGATTGTTATTTTTGTCCTCCTTATTCTTACCCTTCCCTTTCTTTTTATTTTGATTTTTACCGGTAGGGGTTGATTGAACCGAATTAACTTCAGAAGTCTTATCGGTAGAAGGAGTAGGAGTAGGAGGATTTTGTACATTAGAGGCGGTGGACTTGGGATTGGTGTGACTGGCATGTGTGGACTGAGTCTCAGCATGAATGGTGCCAATCACACCATCAAAAACATGAGAAGCTACTGGGGTGTTGGAGTAGGATTCGTGGAAGGGCGAGGAGCATCAAGGATTAAGTTTTAAAGTGTGCCCATTTGTGAATAAACGAGATCTAGATATTGATCACGACTAATCGTCTTCTCTTCAGTAATGACACCTCCCATGGCCACATCATGGGCTATGGGACCAATAAGTGATTTGGTAAACCGCTCAGCCAATAGTTGATCAGGAAGGGGAAATTTTATCAAATGTCTTCTCCTCCTCCACTCATGAATGTGATCATAAATATGAGTGGAAGAATATTGCTTAAAAGAAATCAAAATTTTGGTTCATGTCTCATATCGTATTGTCAATTGGTAATGTGTTAAGCAGGCCATGGATAGGGTATTAAATTCATTAAATAACCCTTGCGGTAACTCAATGTACCATTTAGCTGCCAAACACATGAGAGTTCATTGGAAAATTCGTAATCTAATCGAGTCATCCATCAATGAGTTGGATGAACACCAAATATGGAAAGTCATAACATGATTATTCGGGTCTTCTCCCAATCGATCGTCAAATTTAAGGATGTCAGACGGTAGTTTGGTCGGTATGACAGGCCAATAAGGAGAATGTAAAATAAGATCATTCAAAATCCTAGACAGATCCAATAAATCCAAAGTGACAAGGAAAGGCATCTATCTGTTCAGTTGAGGAAACTGGTAGTTTTGAGGAGGAAGTCTCGTAAGTATACCAATTGGAACATAAGCAGTCTGTAAATAGTTAGACAATCCTGACAGATTTGGTTGTGGAGGATTTTGAGGAAAATAGCCAATAGGGTTGGGTTGATTAGGTATGTTCCCTTGGAAAGGAACATTAGATTGAAAATTTGGACCCTAAGTAGAATTCATAGAACCTAGATACAGTTGGCCAATATTAGGGGGTAAAAAAGAATTAACTTGAGGATGTTTCCCCCCAGACGGTTGCAAATTTCCTTGGAAAGGAATATTCCAAGTTTGAGATTGTAACACAGGTATATTTTGTCCGTAAGTTGGGTTATGGAGTCCACCTTGAGGTTTCCACCCAAGTTGAGGTTGTCCCCCAATATGAGGTTGCCCCCCAACTTGAGGTTGACCTCCTACAGGAATCTGAAAACCAGAAGTGATAGAATGAATGACGCCTCCAACCGGATTGGAGACACTAGGGCCAGGACGATTGGATCCTCCTAACAAAGGTGGAGGAGAAACGTAAGCCCCCCCTGGAGAGAACTTGGGCAGGTGTAGGAACAAAATGGATAGCAGCATTATACCCATGAGGAATAAAAAGTCCAGACCCTCCGGATGGATTCTGGGTAGGGATAGCAACAGAAGTATTTAGAGCGTTATACACAGGGGGAAGTGACAGATTTGGTCTAAGCAGAAGTGGTGTTCCAATAGGAGCTTGAGTGATAACCACATTTCCAGTAGAAATAGTCATAGCTCGTGGGACCATAGTAGAATGGGCCATTTGGAGAGGAAGAATCGAGTGAGCACCAACCAACAATTGGTCCAAAACCATACTGACATTACTGGTCATGCCATTAA
This sequence comes from Picea engelmannii, assembly GCA_009831015.1. Classification (NCBI taxonomy): domain Eukaryota; kingdom Viridiplantae; phylum Streptophyta; class Pinopsida; order Pinales; family Pinaceae; genus Picea; species Picea engelmannii. The sequence goes on from ML794487.1 coordinate 95,985, forward strand.
AATGTTCTAAAGGTACCGTATAGGTAACAAACATCTCAGGCATATGCAATGCCATAGGTTGATCAAGACTTGCTCCTAGGTTTCCATAAAGATCACGTACTGTAGAAGTGGAAGAACTAGGATTAACAACTCCAATAGTGTGAGCCGGGGTTATAAATGATTCACTTGGAAACAATGGATCATATACTCCAGACCCTATGTTAGGTCCAGTAGGTACTCCATTATTCTCAACAACAACAATTTCTCCCGATGAATTCATCCGGAGAAAATGTGAATCTTGTCTAATACTCAATAACGAATTTGGGGGAAGTTGGAATGCCTCTAAGGAATCTGAAACAATTCAAAATCCTTCTAAAGAATGTGTACTTCCAACTTCAGAAGCTACTTCGTTATTGACTACTCCCTCAGGAGAGCCTTTTGGTGAGTTAGGAAGCAAAGGGATATAACCTTCCAGATCTTCCAGGGGTAGCCCTTGCATCCTACGTGAACGACGAAGGTCGATGTTGGCTGAACCAAATAAATAACGAAAAAAATCTATGGCCAACTAGAGAAACAAACAACACTCACTAATCAAATCTAGAAATCAAACCTAACAAACAAACCTTCTTATTTTGAAGTCGCTAGTTGGTTATGAAATCTAACGTCGCAAAATCAAGACAAGAAGGGGCTGGGATAAAGCGGGTGGAAAAGTTACGTTGATGATTTGCTTAACGGACTTACACCCTGGTGCAAGCTCCCACACATAATCGTGGGTATACCCTCCAAGGAGCCCGAGTGATTTTGGCCAATGTTGATTCTAGGTACCGTGAAGACTTTCCCCTCCACAGTCACCTCATGTAAAGACCCTAAAAATATAGGCTACTAAGGTTACCAACTACAACAATGATGCCTAGGGAAACAGTCGCCAGTCTGATCCACGCGCAAAGGCAGGGTATCTAGCCCAAAATCGACGCGAGGATCTCCCACACATAATCGTGGGTATGCTCTCAAGTGACCCCCAATAATATGTGCAATCTCTACACCAAGACCAACAAAGCAGGGTGAGTAACTCTGCCAGTCCTAATGTGACCTCATGATTGACCCTTGTGTTAGAAGGGCTTCCTAGGAAAAAATGTAGCAATTGGATTTGAACTCTCCCCATCACAAGATACTATTGTGTGTTTTGATTCTTTGGAGAGTGTGCCTTACAACCTATTCCAAAGTGCTATCCTAGCTAATGTTGGTGAAGAGAATTTCTAGAAAATAAAAGTTACTAATAAATTTTAAATTACGTCGTGTTTTAGAGGTTGTTGTTTACTCAAAAGGGAGATGAAAATGAAACTGATGATGTTGTGACCTTGACCCAATAAAATGAAAGTAGAGATGAATATGCAATATTTCAATTCAATGATATCTAATTACAGTAGGGAGGAGGTATTTTTCTTTTGAAGTACAAATCTACGAATCACAATTTCTTAATTTCGAATGAACACAATTCCAAATAATCATAAGCTCCAAAATTTTCCAATTTCTCTCTTAACAAATATTTCGAATGTAAAATTTTTCTTATGAAAAAAGAATAAATGAATCCAGTTCTTCCTTTCCTGAATCAAATCATAGATGTAATTACGAAATGAAAATGTAATCCAAGAAAATCAAGACATTCTCAACACAATTCCCAAATCAAACTTGTAATGTAGACAAAAATGAAAAATATAAGAGAGCCTTTTCTCAAATGCAAACAAAAATGTCTCTTAATTGACAAACAATCTGGAAAGTAAAATCAATCCAAAGCCTCAAATGAATCAAAGACCCTTTGTCAAACAAGCACTCAGATCAAATATCCAGAGATTATATCCTTGTGACAAAGATCAAAAGCAAAAACTTGCAAAATTACAAAGAAAGCCTTTTAATCCCTAAAAACCAATCAAAAGCAAGCTTTAAACTCACAAATCAATCAAACACTAGTATCATAAGTCCATCCCAGGCAATTGAGGAAAAATTGGGAGAAAAAAGACAAATTGACTCACTCCAACAAAACCTACAGGAATCGCCGCAGGCTGACAGTGGGGTACAGTGCAACGTGCTAAGGTCATCGTAGGCTACTAGCAAGACACAATGTGACTTCCACACACTGGATTGCACAAGCAGGGTGTGACGTCTGAGGGTCATCGCAGGATTTATATGCGGTAAAGTGCGACGATCTCTGTAACTAAGGAAAAATTGGGAGAAAGACAAAAAATCTAAATGAACCTTCAGACCCAGGGAGTCTAGATGGATCACCCACAGACTCAGAGAATGAATTCAATCAGAAGAAGGTAGGCTAAAAGCAAATGGGAAGCAAAAAAACAAAAGGAATGCGTATCCCCAGTATGGTCGCCATTTTTTTTATAGGATTAATCGATAAATGTGGACATAAACAAATCTCCCTAGATCCCACTGGAAACTAGAACAAAATAGAACATGATACTTTCCCTAAGTTCTAATTATTGAGTTTACTAGTTAACAAGAGATAGACAACATACTATTTAAATGTCGTTTCCTCCTGCCATTTCCATCCTAGCTCCACTCAGATGCTCTTGTGATATTGAATCTGCAATGGAACACAAGCCAACCAAAGTGAAAGAAACAAAATATACTCAACAAGAACCTATGTATGTGATCAAGGAATCATACAATAAAACAAGACTAGTTTTATGGGAAAGAAACATATTGCTGTATCATATTAAAATGAAAGTGGAGATTACAACCAAAGCCTTTATGTCACAAGGTCCCCTTTCGATGGCCCTTTTCTCCAACACACACACTTTTTATCCAACCTTGAATGAAGAATATCCACAATGACTTGATGAACTAAAATGAGGCTCTCAAGCATGATCTAATGCAGAACTCTCCATACAATTCTTAGCCTATTCAACCTTCACCTTTTCCATGAGAGATCCCTCTTTATATAGTGTGAAAGAGAGATGGATGAGGATATTAGGATGATCCCACCAAATCATAGAAGCGAGTAAGATCGAAACCGATCGGAGACCACCTCATATTCTAGAAGATCCCCTTCTAGAACATTCGTGAAACTTGACTTTTCCCAAGATTAAATCATCGTCGCACCCTACATACTTAGTAGCCTGCGATGACTTCATAGTCCAGGTATGGTACAACATGCAACGATCAGGCATCGTCGCACCCTATGAATACAACATGGTGCAACAACCTTCCTTTATAGGGTTTTCTAGCAGAGGAAGTCAAATCACTTTTCTCCTGGAGAAAGTCTCTTTTTATATTTTTAGGGAACATGAACACATCTTGTCAAGTGATCATTGACATGACCAAAATAGTGTGTAACAATCAGCCCTACCAGTGAGAGTATGGCGGGAACAACCTGTTTTTTCCAAGCAATCTTCTAACTTGTCAATGTATATGCCAAAAAGGGTAGGGGACAATGGACAACCTTGTTTGACTCCAATATTGCAGTTAATCTCTTTGACCATCCCTCAGTGTTTTTAAAATTAGAAACAACTTTCTCATACATCCTTATAGAAACAACCCTCAACTCGAGAGGTACTTTTATCTCTTCCAACCTATTCCAAAGGTTTTTCCTAGGAACTGTGTCAAAAGTTTTTCTAAAGTCAACAAAACAACAAAAAAGATTGGTTTTAGTATTGCAGAACTCCTCTGCAATGATCCTAAAGGTAACAAGATGGTCCACAGTTGAATGATATATCCTAAACCTGGCCTGGCCTTTATCTCTTTCACTGTGACGTTCTAGCCAAAGGCTAATCTTCTTTTCCAAAATAATTCCATAAAACTTGGCTAAAATCGGGCTAATCATAATGGTCCTATAATTAGAGGGAATGTTTCTATCCCCATTTTTAAAAATAGGAACAATGAGGCTTTGTGTTCAGGGTTTAGGGAAGCCCTACTTGATTTCTAAATTGAAGAGCTTGTGTATGTGAGGGATAAGGATAGGCCCTCCGATTTTAAAAATTTCAGCTTGGTAGCCTTCAATGTCCTTAGCTTTCCCATTTGAAAGTCGCTTAATCTCAAACTCTATGTCATCTAAAGATTTTATTTTTTTCCTTTGTAGGGACAATAGGAATGGTGTCCATGGCATTAGGGAACTCGCAAATACTTTTAAGGTAGGAATTCCAGTCCCTTAAGGGAATCCTATTATTTTCTTTAGTATTGCGGTTTGGAATTTGGCTCCGGAACTTCTTAGGATCCAACTTATATAGTTGTGAATATTTCTCTTGCCTTTTATTGATATAGTACATTTTTTTCCTTTTAATTAAGGATTTGTACATATTGATCTTATCAAGTTTTAAGGACTCATTAGAAGCATCCCTAATGGATTTCCTAGCAATTTTACATTCTTTATCATACCAAGGGTTGGTCGTTCTATTATTCTTTTTATAGGACACCTCGAAAGAGAACTTGTTAATAGAAGTGGAAAGGGTAGCTATAAAATTATGATAGAGTTATTCAATGTTGTCCTTATAAGTTATGAGATTTAATTTACTATTTAAATCCTTTAATAAAAGGTCAACTTTACTTTTGTCAAAGCAAAAATTCCTTTGATTATTAGAATTCTATTCAATTGCGCTCGTGTGCATGGAAACGTTTAGAGTTAGGGTTAAAGGTTTATGATCAGAGTCGGGCTCATGGTCATTTAAAAGGTTAAAAAGTGTTATTTGGTTGGAAACAGGGATATCGGATATCACATAATCTACGACACTACTACCTATCCCATGAATACAAGTCATTTGGTTGGAGTTTGGCCACTTCATTACTCCATTGCAAATTATTAGGTCTTGAGAGCTACAGAGTTTGACCAACTCAGTACCAAACAAATTCTCAATTAGGTCTTCAGAGCTTCTTATATAAAACAAGGTCCTCATCTAGCCATAAAGGATTATGGTTGGAATCAGTACTTAAAAGAGTATCTTGTTTAGTTGCATTCCTATCATTAAAGTCTCCTAGCAGGAGGATATTACCTTCATTTTTCAAAATATAAATATCTTGTTCTAAATTAATATAGGGACAATTATTATTGAATTTATTTTTATTATAAATTCAATAATTGTTTTTAAATAAAAAAAGTTTTGCCCCATGCAGTGGTTAAATATGATGGGTATTTACCCATTTTTTTTCCATTTTTAATCATCAAATACTGACAATTTTTAAATTTACACATCATTAATGACATTCACTTAATTTTTGAAATTATCAATTTGACAGACAGATAAAGTATACACACACACACACACACAGGGAGAGAGAGACACACAAATTATATAATAATAATATATTATATAATAACAATATATATAATATAATATAATAACAATTTTCTAAATTTGAATGTTGATTTGTGTGTAAAGCATAGATAACACAAGCTATAAATACTATAGCAAAGGCCATGCATAGTACATGTTACAAATTCTATCGCACATGGAGGTTGCAACTACCAAGTTGCATGCATAACAGTGTAGCGCATTGCATAAGTTACAAATATTATAGTAAAAGGTGAGTAACACCTGCAAGGCTGCATGCTCACAACTTACAAGTCACGAGGATTCTTTGGAAATTGGAAGGTTGAGACTCAAGAGGGAAGAAAAGATCGACACTGCCCAAAACCTACATGTAACTATCCAGAGCGGTAAGACTGGTTTCATCTATATGAAAATGCTTTTGGTTAAATACTAGATATTATTATATATATATATATATATATATATATATGCAAAAAAATAGTACACTACAGTCTACAACAATGCTATCTAATTTTTATTCTCATTTATTTTAAGGCTTCCTTAGTATGAGTTTAACTATCAATCTAAATGGAATGATTATGTATGTAAACCTCCATGCAATCAAAAGTAATTTTTTTGGTTAACTTGAATTAAGCCAGTTCGGATCTTCAAATATTACCATGGCTATTTAAAAAAACGTCGAAGAGAAGATTGACAACAAAACAGTCCAACATGTGCATTGAAAAGCACAATAGGTACTTAAATATTCATTTATATTGGTTGTTAATTTTCTCAAAAAGTTGAAGAGAAGATTAGAATTTAGCACCAATGTTGAAAAGGTTAGGCATGTGCATTGAAAAGCAATATAAGTAAATACATCTCCATTTTATGGGCAGCTTCTAAAGATGCTCATTTTACCAATAAATTACCATCCATGTTTTTACAGGATTTCATAAATTAGTTCAATATATTTTATTATGTACACTTATGTTTATTTTATTATGGATTCAATAATGTATGGAGTCATTCTAATTTTATGTTATGCACAAGTTATCTTTTTGTTCACAACAAAAGTTGCTCTTGTATTCATGACAAAAATTTTAAAACCACATATAATACATATTATTTAAATGACAGACAAAAATAAATGATGATGAGGATGATGATTAACGTCCACTAAGACCGAATTGGTCTATCGGACCTTAAGAGGGTAACTGATTACTTGTGATTCTTTAGAATTTTGTTTCTGTGCTCTAAAAGCATTAAGATAAGCTTTCCAAGATTACCATACTTTTGTTGAGTTAAGAGGCTAGGAAGGTTGGTAGTGTGACAAATATTTTGAAAATGAGATCTAATATGGGTATAGGCTGGACAATCTAAGAGAAAATGCTTTTCACCTTCAACCTTCTTAGTGTCACAAAGGTGACACACTCTTTCATCCCTCACGTGAAGGGAAATTTAAAAAACAAACCCGTCATAAAAAATTTACTTGACAAGTAGTAGTGCCCGCCAAATTTATACTGGCCCCATGACCCAAGAAACCAAACACCCCATGTTATTTCCTATTTATAAAGATAACCCTAACTCTTGCAATATTACTTTTCCAAGCTCTTCGACTCCTACCCAAGATCATTTTTAATCCTTTTTTTCTCTATAAGTGGTGAAATTAAAATATCAATAATCTATAATAATTTAATTAAATATTATGCATTTAGGTAATTATGTGTTAATGTAAAATTAAATAATAAAATATAATCAATTCAATAATAATTTAAATAATATATTTTATATATTTAAGTCGAAAGGAATTCTACAATCTAGTATGGAAGATATGTCCATGTAACATAACACATTAAAATAATAGTAAAAAATCCACAAAATAATAAATTAATAAAAAAATAATAAAAAACTTTAAAATATATATAAATTAAAAAAACACATATAAACAACAAGTCGGCTCAATTAATCAATCAACGCAATAATCAAAACATTTATATAGTACCACCAACATAGATCCATCTTAACCCCAGATCTATCAAGCTTCGAGAGGGATCAAATCTCTAGAGGTGAAAACCTTTAATCTTTCCTCAAGTTTTTCACTCTAAAAAAGGTTTTCACCTCGAGAGATTGGATCCCTCTCGGTGCTTGATAAATCCAGGGTTATGATGGATCTATGTTGGTTAATTAAAATTTTAATATATTGATAATGTAAACTTGTCTAATTGGTAAAGCGATGGTGGTTATATTTCCCCACCGAAGTTTGATTTATCATATTATATGTTAGCTAGATACTCGTGGATTAACATGGTTATACAAGGGTGTTAGATATGGTGATGTACAAAAATCTTAGCTCTATTACCAATAACGACTCACTTATATGTTGATTGGGTGACATCAATAGCCAAATGAAATATATTAAAATAAAAAATAAAAAATAAAAATTTAATAATTATTAATTTACATAAATTTATATATGGGGTGGTAGGTGTGGGGGTTATTTATAGATTTTGAGGAAATTCTAAAGTAGCTTACTAATGGAGCATATGTATCTTCTCTAATAATTTGGCACAAGTATATGTTTTATATCAAATATTGAAAATCACCATATCTTAGAATATTCAAAATTTAATAGTGATCAAGGATTATTTGATAGTCATCAGACATCTAGTCAAGGGAACCAATTCTTTGATGTCAAACTTGCCTCAGATCTTAGTCAAATTAGACATCTTACATCCTTCTTTTCTCAGCTTAGTTTTTATGAAGTTTTGAGAAATAACAATCCCAACTTAGTTTTTCTCATGTTTTGAGAAGTAACAATATAGAAGTTGACCGGTGTTAATTTTGATGTAATGTTCCCATACAGATTTGCTTGGAACATTTTAAGTTTTATGTTTTCTGGTTGTGGTATTTTGTCAAACACTTTGCATATTTTTGTCTTCTTGAGTTTCGTTGGGTTTATGGTGATGATTCTTTGTGTGTTTGCAGCCAACAAATGATAACGATATAGCAATGGAATATACTCAACAAGATGCAAGACAAATAACACAAGAAATAGCCACAAATACCTCAGACCTGATTTTATTTAGATATATATAGTTGACCTCATACAAAATGGAGCAGATATGGAATAAATATAAGAGAATAGAGTGTATGACTGATAATGGCTCCAATATACAATAGAGAGATGAAGATATAGGCTTCCAAAATCCTCCTCAAGATGGATACAAAAGATCTAGAGCTTCAAGATTTTCCCTTGTTGTAGACGATTGTCTTCCCTAGCAAAATGTGCCCTCACTGACTATAGCAAGATAATATTTCGGCCTCCTTGAAGATGGCCTCCAAACCCTATGAAAATGATGCCAAACTGTAGATCAGGAGATAGGAAAACCCCTCGGTCAGTCTCCTAGATATTGGATGAGATCTCACCCTCCAAAACATTGGATCCCTTATGCACAATGCATCCTCCTGAAGAGAAAATGCACCCTCCTGGATGATGGAATGAATAGGTTGAAGTAAGCCCTCACAAACTGATGCAAATAGGCACCCTGGTGATAAAAATCAACCCTAGAACATGGTCTACTGAAGATCTAGTCACTGTCAAGAAAATCGAACCCGTTCTCCTCAACAAGTGCGCCCCAACCTGCTGGAAACCCCCACAAGTGCACCTTGCTTCCTCAACTACTCCTATAACTAAAAAGTAAATGATGTAGAATGGTAAGGGAGGAATCTTTCACCTCCTTGGCCAATCTTGGATCGGGAAAGGTGGGATCTTTCACCACCGAGCTGATCTCTAGGTTTTGTTCAGTCAAAACCATCAAAACCCCCAAGTATCATGGGCTCTCTAGCAAGAAGTCAGACATCAAAATGATAAAAAACATAATGAGAGAATAAAGGCCCCTATCTCTCTTTTACCCCCCTATTCACCTTTTCCCTCCAAGTGAATTTTACTTTATTGATCCAGATTATTTTCAAAACGAAATGAAAGCATAGATATTACAATGAAATACACATAAATATTGTTGGAAATAGAGAAATACAACAATACATGATTTATTTTAATGAAATAAATGTACAGAGACTGTAAAAATACAGAGTGCATGACTCGCGAGAATGGTGGCATCTTTATCTCTGAGAAGAGATGTGGCGACTACACTCATTCACAAGAATATGAGTACAATGCGGCTCTAAAGGCCTTTTTACAATAAACATGAATGCCAAAATCCTAGACATCCAAAAACCTAACCCTAGGAGATGAAGCACCAAAATTCATGTGAGCCCTGTTGGGGTAAGTTAGTACATCAATTTCCCGAGGTCGTAAATTTTTCATATTATCTATGTTTTAGGTGTGTGATAGCCCATTGGAAAGGTATTTTCGAGAACTACACATTATGTCGTCAAACCTTGTCTCAGTCAATAGATTAATTATGGCAAGCCCACAAAGCGATGTTTAGGGCCTCAAAATTACCCCGAAAGTACAAAAAGATGTACTAACATGAAAAATGCCAAAATAATCTAGTTGGAATAGGTGGGCCACCACCAATATCCACTTGGATTTTGTGTAGGGCTTCAAGACAGCCTCAGAAGTGCATAACCCACAATTACAAAGATATGTCACCATTACAAAGAAACGTGCTAAAATAAAAACTATCAAGATGAGCCAAGTGGAACTTGGAATAGGTGGGTGGCCACCAATATCTACCTGGATTAGTACTCCCCCCTTAGGAAACAATGGTCTCCATTGTGTTGAGTTTCCAAGGAAGAAGGGAAAGCATTTGTTGAATCTGAATCTTGGTGAGCTGCTTGCCTTGCTGGAGAAGTTTCGATGCTTGGTATATGCAAGGATGTCACGAACCTGTTGTTGGCGGGGTTGAATATGTTCCACCAACCTGTTGTATCTTTGATTGATGGGGCATTGTGTAAGCACAATCTTAGGTGAAGAAGTAATAAATTCTTTCCCTTCTACAATATGATTTTGCTGGATAGAAGGTGTTGAGGCTGTAGTGGTTGCAGTGGCCTTCTTTTCATCCTTTGAAAAGGTTGTGAAGAGGATGAATTTAGCAGTATGAGATATTACCTTACGGCATTGTTTTGGTGGACCAATAGTCGAAACTACCTCTGGTATCCTATAGAGCTGACCCCCCAAAGTAATAATGACACTACCAGGTCGAGACTCATATGCAACATGACGTTTCCACATATATGGTTGGCCCAAAACAACATCACATACATAAATAGGGGAAACATCACACACTACTTCATCATTGAAGGGTTGTATGCCATAGGACATGCGACACTATTGGCTGACACATAGATATCTTCCCTGGCGAAGCTACCTAATGTTGTAAGGCTACAGGTGTGGTGTTGTCGAAAACCCCAACTGTTTGATGACCTCAACTAAGATGGCGTTCTTGTAGCTTCCACTATCAATAATGAAATGCAATGGGTTACCTTTCACCCACATCTTTGAATGAAAGAGGCGCTCCCCCTCTTCAATATCTGTTAGTTCTTCTGGTTGAATTTTTGCAGTCACGTCGGTAGTAGTGGGGTCTACGTCGATGATCTGCATTTTTTTATATTTTCTGGATCACATTCTGAATCAGGGTTCGACTCGTCTTTGATCTCGAATACGAATAATTTTTTTGAGTGACATTCATCAGTGTTGTTCCAGGGGATTTTTTGGAAGTCGCACCACTTCCTAGTGTTATTCTTCGTCTTTCCCTTACCCTTATTTTCCTATGTCTTGGACTGGTTGTCAGGAGGTTGTTGGTCAGGGCCGTATTTATTATTCTTTGGTTGTTGTGGATTTATAGACCCAAACTCCCATTTGTTTTGGTGCCTAAATTTATGCTCAATTTTGACAGCATATTGATAGGAAACTCCCAGTGATGAGATGTTTAGGAAATCTATTTCAGTTTGGATTTACCTATGCAAAGCCCCATGATATTTCAGAACCATATGTCGTTCGAAGTCTTTGATACCCATCTTGGTGCGCAAGGTATGGAAAGTATTTGTGAACTCCAACACTATTTGGCCCCTCTCTTGCCGCAGTGTGGTCCATCTCATGTACTAGTCTTCATAGTTATCAACGGGGTAATATTGTTCCTTGACCGCATCCACAAAAAAATCCCAAGTGGGCTCAAACCCATATATTCCAGATTCCTCTGTGGAAATTTTCTCCCAGTATGTGTCCCACAAATGTTTGACATGGGGGAGAGATTTGGGGAGTGTGAAGGTGATCTTTTCCTTTCCAGAAGAATTGTGAATAGAGAAATAACCTTCTAGCAGATTTAATCATTTTTCTAGGGCATCCGAATCTATATGACCTTCAAATACGAGAATATCAAAATTAAATTGTACCTTGAAGGGATAGGTTCCTCCAAAGTGGCCACTTGATGAACATGCTCCTATGACCTCGTTGGGGACGTGCACTAAAAAATGATCAAGAACAACCTGCTCTAATACCACTGATCCAGATTATTTTCAGAACAAAATGAAAGCAGAGATATTATAATAAAATACACATAAATATTGTTGAAAATAAAGAAAAACAATAGTACATGATTTCTATTAATGAAAGAAATGTAGAGACACTGTAAAAATACAGAGTGCAAGACTTGTGAGAATGGTGGAAGCTTTATCTCTAAGAAGAGATGTGACAGCTACACTCATTCGCAAGAAGATGAGTACAATGAGGCTCTAAAGGATTTTTTACAATAAACATGAATTCCAAAATCGTAGACATCCAAAAACCTAACCCTAGGAGATGAAGCACCAAAATTCATGTGGGCCCCGTTGGGGTAAGTTAGTACATCAACTTCCCGGGGTCGTAACTTTTGCATACAATCTTTGTTTTAGGCGTGTGATAGCCCGTTGGAAAGGTCTTTTTGAGAACTACACATTATGCTGTCAAACTCTAACTTTGTTAATAGTTTGACTATGGAAAGCCTACAAAACGATGTTTAGGGCCTCAAAACGGATCTAGAAGTACATAAAGATGTACTGACATGAAAACTGGCAAAATAATCCAGTTGGAATAGGTGGGCGATCACCAATATCCACCTAGATGTTGTGTAGGGCTTCAAGACAGCCCTAGAAGTGCAGTACCGACAATTACAAAAAGATGTCACCATTACAGAGAAACATGATGAACTGAAAACTATTAAGATGAGCCAAGTGGAATTTGGAACAAGTGGATGGCCACCAATATCCACCTGGATCATTTATTTTTATTATTCTTTAATTAAATCACTTTATTAATTAATTATTTGTTTTGCCTCTAAAAAGTGATTTATTCGTCCCTATGGCTTCTCCGACCACTGAAATTCACTTCTCATCATCTAATCATGCAATGCTCTTCCTCCTGATTCTGATGAGTTATTACACTAAGAGGTTTCTCCAATTATTTTTCCCAAAATGACCTTCTTAGTGAAATTATTTAAAATATGACCCATAATAACTCAAAATTACAGAAATCGTCAGAATGCAATGGAACCAAAGACAAGTTGTGTGGAATGGATCCTAGTGATGAAATATGATGAATGATGCAAGTCAAGCCCGATAATACCCCTCAACAACTCCTAAACTCACTGTCACCCTCATCTGGCTACTATGGTAGGCATAACACTATGTAACATAATAATGTCCAAAAATGGGGACATTACAGTCCTCTCTGCTAGAACATTTCTTGTCCTCAAGTAATAATTGAATCAACTTGTATATGATACTAGGATCCCATATCCACCTGTGTGACCTGTAGTAAGCTCTCCTTGAGACATGTCCCCTCCAAGTGCTCACCATACATGATACCCAAATGCTCCTAATGAGTAGAATGATCGTGTGCACTCGATCCTTGGTCAACTCCCCAAGCAACCACTCTACTTGGATCTCAACTCCATCAAACTATGGACTACCAATCTCTCCAATCCCTGGGTCCCATATCAAGATAAAAACTGCAATGCCTTGTGAAGTATAGTCATGTAAGATACCAACACCATGAATCTCCTGAAGACCCCCAATCAATGGAACAAGTAGATACAATATCCTCCCATCAAGGAGTCTCTCACATAAATCCATCTCCCAACTATCATCTATGGCAGAAGCTAGACCCCCTGCCAACCAAGAAGATGATCTGCTATTAAATTTTATCCTCAACCAAGGATAAAATTCCTCATCTTGACTTGCTTTCAAATTCCTCCAAAAATGGAAATAATAAATCATGCAAGTATATGAAACCCTCATGCACTCTACAAGAGCACCAAATCTTGCATCACATAGATTTGAAGGTCTCATAACAAGTATCTTGGTGCCCACAAAACTGTAAACTCTTGGCCAAAGTATGTTGATAGTCATGTTGTCTTGTCCATAATCACTAAACTCAACCTCTCTCCCAATTGATACTTCTTTCTGTGGAGTCCCATGCTCCACTAATATCCTTATGATGTATTCCCTACTATATATCTCTAGTTCCCCGGGGTCGAGAGAAGCTAGCATACTCTCCCAAATCAATACTAAAAAAAGGGTAGCTACAGAGTCATGCCCTAACTCATGATGCTAACATACCAAACATGCCCCCATGTGTCTCATGACATCATCATTGACATTCCCAAGGAGAATCTCTCTTTGTCCTGCTGACGAGTCCTGAAATGGCGAGGCTGTCCAACCATAGGTACATCATGTATGGTCCTCAAGATCCCTGATGTTGCCTGTTGCGAACATATCTCCTGCCAACTAACCTCATAGACCTCATTAGAAGCATTTGTCCATATCTTCTCCCAGTCCTCATCCTGCTAAGACTCTGAACATGTACCCACCTCTGGAACATACTATGTCCTATGGCTGAGGATGCTCTCCATCATGCTCCAAGCCTCATATGAATGTCTCGGATGACCCACCCCTATCTTGTTGTATATAATCAAGTCACTCCTGTCAGGTGGTCTTTTCCTACCAACTCTCCATGTCCCCTACCATTTTATATCTCCCCCTATGTTGTGGTCTATGATGAAAGTATCGGGGAAGGCTAACAAAAATAACTTCAATTGTACGTAGGACTAGAAAGTATCATATACTTTGTTCATTCCCAAGGATTTGACCAAAATATCTTGGTGAATAATATCCTATACTCATCACTAAACTCCAACCATCGGGTACAATAGTCGGTAACTCCACAAACTATTGGTCAATCACTCCCCCTCCCTCATCACTCATATCGGTGTTTCTACTGTGAAGGTGATCTCCTAGAACTATGTACTATTGCAAGGGAGAGGAATCTCCATGCTCCACTAATTATGTCTCCTCCTTGCACTCCAATGCATCCTCCTGGATCCCACTATACACCTATGCATGCCCATGTATACGCATTCAAGCTCTTAAATCCTCCTGCACCATCCTGTATCCTGAGTGTACTACCAGGTCAACCTCTCCATGGATGTCAAACATTCCTGGAACCAAAATGGGAGTGTCCTCATAATTTCCCCTGGCTCTGGAATCCCTAGGTGTATGTGTATGACCAACTGACTCAGAACCCATCATGAAGGGTGGCCCCTATGGCATCTAAACATCCTCCAATGTCTCCTAGTCATATCTCTCCATATCCATCAACGATCCTAAATACTCCTCATGCTCCTCCATCAAGTGGTACTCCTCTTCCAAACCACCAACATCCTATAGTAATGTAGCTGAAGGATATATCTAACTCTTTGTTGAGATAGATTGATCCGTCAGGATTTTTCGAATGACTTATGGTTGAGTTTTTATTTGCATGCATTTATTAACCATTGGGAAACTTAGCGAAAGAATGAGGAAAAGAAAATGAATTATGCATCCATTGACATATATACAAATCTAAAATGCAATGAAAAGCAGCAAACCATAATACATAGGTTGATAACGGAGTTCGGCACAACTTTGCCTACGTCTCTGGGCCTTTTCTCTGTGAGGGAGGCTTCTTTATTTCTTTTCGAAAGCTTATTAGTACATCTTTACAATGCCGATTGGCTTCTAGACTGATCTGGTCATGTTCGCCATGATCTCTAGAACCTTGCACAACTTACGGCACCTGAAACGGATGTCCCGAGCTCTCAGAAATCGTCCAACAACATCTCTACCTCAACAGCTTCCCTGCCTCAAACTGGCTTAGACCTGGCTTTGCCTCAGCATCTCTGCTCTCCAAAACCGTCCAAAAGCTGTCCAAAAGCTCTCAAAAAGATGACCCCTTGGCCTCAAAATGGCCTTGGTTAAATAGTGGGAAAGTTGGTTGTCAATCTCCAACTTCCTCCCAAGAATTAGGCTCTAAAAAAGCCCAATAACCCTTAAAAAAGGATTAATTACATTAATTAATCAAAAAATTGGTTAAATAACCATTTTAAAACCATATAATATAGTTATTCAGGCGCTAGCCCCCTTTGGCCTAACGCGCGCCCTCTTTAAATGGTCCTATGGAGGCCATGTGGCCACGCGCTAGCCCTTGGGCTACGCGCGGGCCACCCCAAGCGATTGGTCACATGGTATATGGGCAAAACCATGGGCTATTCATTATAACCGCACCCCAACTGTTATGGTAACCGTCACATATAACTGTGCGCCCATATAACCGCGCACATTTGTTAACCCGTAACTTTAAACCGCGCCTGGTTCTGTTGCTGCTTGGTTATATGGTGTGGTTTGTTGGACCGAGGGCTGGGGCTAAGCCCCGGCCCGTACCCCCCGACACACAAAACTTGAATTCAATTTAAATATACAAATACCCGCATTCATAATAAGAAACATGCGATGGTATAGTGGTTAGGGGACTATTGCGAAGGCGCTTGCGGTGGGGAGGTCTGGGGTTCGAATCCCCCGGACCCCAAAATTTTTTGACCTAGCCGTCATTGGCTAAACCCGGGGTGCCACATGGCAGCCCGTGATTGGGACACGTGGCACCCAACCATTCACCCGAACAGTGCCACGTGTCGCAATTTGATTTGTTTACGTCATCCAACCAGAATATGCCACGTGTCCATCGCTGATTCGCCCACGTCACCTGCCACGTCAGCGCCACGTCGGAAGCCGTACTGTCCAATCATCATGCCACGTCATCTGTCGTACGGTGATGATGTCATCCGCCACGCATGCTGCTGACGTCACCCTGCCACGTGTCACCCTTCCAGTGGTGACACGTGTCACTTCAGGATTGGTCCAACTGCGCGCCAAAAAGTCCAAATCAGCCTAACACGTGTCACTGCCTGAGGCTGCCACGTGTCCTGTACGAACCTGCTACGTGTCATCGTACGGACCTGCCACGTGTTGTCCCCTGGTGCTGCCATGTCACCTGTACGGACCTGCTACGTGTCGTCATACGGACCTGCCACGTGTCCTGTATGGACTGTACGGACATGTACAGTCAGCATCCCAAAATTTTGCCTGTTTGGCTTGGCGGACAGAATGTGATATCTTCTTCATACGGACTCCGTTTGACATAAAAATTATACCACCGGAATCGGGAAGACGAGTCGGACGCAATGGTGTTGGTTTTGTTGGATTCCGAGCACTTTCATTTTTGAGCATTTTTCATGCCCTGACAGGCTTCTGAATCCGATTTCGGATCATAGATGTAGAGGATCCCTGACTAGTCTCCTCAAGGAGCTCCTCTAATCTAGGCCCTGATTATTGAAGGGTTGCATGTGCACCTTCCAAGAATCCTCGTGTGCTCACCAACTCATGAGTGAGTTGTTCCATCTCGATCTCCTTCTCCCTCAGTTACCTGTGATACATCTCGCCAACCTCCAATAGGTAATCTCTATCCATCAACAACTACTGGTAGTCGACCCTCATCATGATCACTATCTCCCTGGGTGTATGGAAGTCATCAATGGCAAGTCCCCCATCTAAATTAGCATGTTCCATCGAGGCCCTCTAAAAATATCCTGCTACCAATGTGTGTGTATCATAATTACATCTAGTGACTGCCACGATCATGTCCTCACTGAATCTCAATTGATATGTCAAGTGTCGTGACTCTCGATCACAATCCTGTTGTGGTGCTAGCTCATGCCTCTCACTTCTAGTGTCAACAACAAAGTCCCCAACAACAAAATCCTCAAAATATAAGGCACTGAAATTCCCACTGTCCACTGTGATACTGAGTCCTCTTGTATGCCACTGTACACCATCACCAACTGCTACCTCCATCTGAATCATATTATATCTTATATGTGCAGTTGTATCCTCTTGTGAACTCACCCTGTTGATATCATCTGCGCCCAGATCCCTTACGAACGTGTCCAAACATGTGCTATGGCCATCCAAACCTATAAGGAGTGCATCCTCATCGCTGTAGACCAGTCCTGGAAGTGAGTATCCCATCAAACTGTTAGTCTCCACAACCTGATATAACTCCCCAAAAGAGGTGACTCGCTCTCCTCATACTAATAGGTATGTATATAGTCAACTAGCTCCAATCCATGCCTCTCCTCATGGGCCTATATATCCATATGTCCCTTGTATTCAAATGTTACACAAGGCTCCTCTACCACCTTCAAAATGCTATTGATATCCTCATATACAATAGAGAGATGAAGATATAGGCTTCTAAGAGCCTTCTCGAGCTGGATAAAAAAGATCTAGATCTCCAAGCTTTTCCCTTGCTGTAGATGATTGTCTTCCCTAGAAAAATGTGCCCTCACTGGCTGTAGCAAGCTAATATTTTGTCCTCCTTGAAGATGGCCTCCAAACCCTCTGAAAATGATGCCAAAATATATATTGGGAGATACAAAACCCCCCCCGGTGAGTCTCCTATCTATTGGGTGGGATCTCACCCTCCAAAACACTGGATCCCCTATGCACAATGCGCCCTCCTAAAGAGAAAAATCTCCCTCCTGGATGATAGAATGAATACGATGAAGTAATCCCTCAAAAACCAATGCAAATAGGTGCCCTGGTGATAGAAATCAACCCTAGAACATGATCTATTGAAGATCTAGTCATTGTCAAGCAAATTGAACCTATTCTCCTCAACAAGTGCGCAGTAACCTGCTGGAAACCCCCACAAGTGCACCTTGCTTCCTCAATGTCTCTTATATCTGAAAAGTAACTGATGTAGAATGGTGAGGGATGAATCTTTCACCTCCTTGTCCAATATTGGATTAGGAAAGGTGGGATCTTTCACCACCGAGCTGATCTCTAGAGTTTGTTTAGTCAAAACCCTCAAAACCCCCAAGTATCATGGGCTCTCTAGAAAGAACCCAGACATGAAAATGATAAACAACATAATGAGAGAATAGAGGCCCTTATATCTCTATTACCCCCCCTGTTCACCTTTTCCCTCCAAGTGACTTTTACTTTATTTTTATTATTCTTTAATTAAATCACTTTATTAATTTATTGGACTTTTTGCCTCTAAAAATTGATTTATTCGTCCCTATGGATTCTCCGGCCACTGAAAGTCACTTCTCATCATATAATCCTGTAGTAATATTCCTCTTGATTATGATGAGATATTACTGATCTAAAATTGAAGAAGACTTGAAACTTGAATAAATATTGCAAGTGAAATTGTTATGTGTTTTTAAAGCAACCGGATCAATTTGCAACACATAATAAAGGATTACTTATGTAAAGATACACATAGACATCATAATAAATCATTGAACATCAGACATAAACACA
>ML794487.1:122794-156617 GCA_009831015.1 Picea engelmannii
TTTGGAACATGAGAAGGTGTGTTGGTATTTTAAGCAACCATGAACAAACATTAACACACACAAATTAGCCATAAGAAGAACAATATACACCAAATATCTCATTGTATTAATGTACAACATAGTGATACATCACTCTCACACAACAATACATACGTGAGGCCTCATAATATAGCATTGAGGTGCTCATAACATGATGTCCAATATAGCATAGCAATATCCACAATATCTCCATGAATATCTTGATAAATCTCTATGTGATATCCATCTCTAACTTCACTCATTGTGCTCATCTTTAATCATACGTAGAATTCTAGAATAAGTCTACTTTCAATAATATAATTTCATTGTATCATAAGTATGAATTATTTCTTCATACTTCCCCTTAATGAATAATTATGATTCAATCTGGATGTCTTGAGTTGCCTTCATCATCTTCTTCATCTGCATCATATGTTTCTTCAGTTGTTGTTGTCTTCCTGAGTTGTATCTAAGTCAATCATCTGAACTACATCATCTTCATATCAAGTATTTCTTTAGCTTGCCCTCGACCTTCCTATGGATTTTTTATGGATTACCCTTTAACCATTACATCATAGTTGAGGTTTTCCTTGGCTCACCCTTAACCATTACAAACCCAAACTTGTTTCGTCTTATCATGAACCATTCATTACATTAGGTGGTTTAAGCTAACCACAAATATGCATCTGTCATTACAAAGTGGTTTTTGGTTTACCATGAACCAGTACAAAAATATTTGGCTCAAATAAATGACTTAATAAATCGACAACTCTTTCTTAAACATGTTTAACTAACTTTAATGACAACTAACCTTTGGAGGACCAACTAACTCATGAACTTTATATGGGAGATATTGTTGTACATTGGAAGACTTGATCATATAAAATCCTTTCAACATAAACATAACATTCTTCCATTTAGGGACATCTATCCAACCACATTGGATCTATATGTGAGGCTTTGATATTTGATTCCAACACTTGTGATGATCATGATTTGAAAGGCCACAAACACTACAGGGATGTAAGTTCCAACATTTTTCCTTTGCATGCTATGTGCTTCCATAATGACTGCAACATTCTTATTCCTATTTGTGCACTTGATTTGTTTTTGTGGTTGTTTCTCTTGGTTTGTTGCTTCTACTACTACTTGTAGATGATTCACCTGTTGTCAATGTTTCTGCGTTCACAAATTTGATAGTTGTATTCCTTGTTTGAAATTCATAACCAAGGCCTTAATTTCTTGGTCTTACATATAATTGTATGGGTTTCTAAATACTTGACCATTCTTGACTAAATTGTTTCCTTCAAAACCCATTTTATTCAAAAGTTTTGAGCATATTCCCCTTGTGTGCTTTTCAAAACAACCTATTTCAACATTTTCACTAACACATTCATCAGGATCATCATTTGAAGCATCATCATTTGGAGTCTCTGAATATGAGAGAGACATATGTACATCAACACTATTATCATCAACTAAATCATAAGAACTATCAATCAGGTCACGTCTACCACATATTGCATCACACTTTACTTTCTCTTGTTTGAGTTGTTTTACTTCATTTTTGAGAGCTAATGTAACAATATATTTGTTATTAATTTGTAGAAAGAATACTTTTGAATAAATATTGATTGATAATGATTAATAGATGATGATACAATTACCCTCGTGACAGTTTATTTATAGCATTGACTAGTCATGAGGTGAAGAGGTACATGTCTCTTGATCATGAAGAGGCACACGCCTCTTGAAATTTTCATTTATTTAATTAAGTTATTATTATTATTATTGTTGTTGTTGTTGTTATTATTATTATTATTATTATTATTTTATGTTTGTAACATTTCCACCTTCTTAAGGGATGCTTTGTCCTCAAAGCATAGTAAAATAGGTTTCTCTCTAGTTGAGCATTGTTTTGTAGTTAAATGAAGTTTTTTCGGTTGGTGGTAATTGATTCTTCTTGAGAGTGGACCCTTCGACACCATATAGTTTATAGTGTTGACCTTGCCAATTAAATTCCATGAATTTTTCTTCAAGGTTTGTGGCATATCTCCCTAACTGTATCAACCATTCCACACCTAGCACCATATCCATTCCTTTTAGCGGTAGAGCGTAGAATCTTGTTTGTAGTTCTAGTTCTTGTATTTGAACTGATATTTTATGACATTTTCCAACTTATTTTACCCTTTTTTCCATTATCAACCTTAATGGTGAGTTCCCTGGTGGGGTAGATGAAACAATTTAGTTTTTTTGCGACATTAATGTTTATACAATTATGAGTACTGCCAGAATCTATAAGTATTGTTATATTTCTATTTTTTATGACCCCCTTAAGGTTTAGGGTCCTAGGTTGTGGTTTTCCTGTCACGACTGCCAATGGAACTATAGATTTTCTTTATTCTTTTCTTGGAGATTGGCTCTTATCCTTTCTGAGATGTGGCGGAATATATTTTGCAATCGGTTGGTGTACTTGGTTTTTTAGAATAATTTCCTCTCTTTGAAGTTTTTTTTTTCATTTTGATTGTTTTGGGCACATAAGATTGAAGATAGTGATGCTTTTTGCGGTATTTCATCATTTTCAGAATCTCCATTATATGTGATATTGATTTCATCCTTTGTTTTCGAGACTTCTACTTGCTTCCCATCCACTATTCTAAAGTAGCATAATGACTTGTCCTCACATCTGTGCCCCAGTGTCCAATTTTCCCCACACTTACGACAATTGTTTTTCTTATTGTTCTCTCTCTCTCTATGATTCACTATTGGATGTGTTTGATTCCTTCTCTTCCTTGCAAGTATATAATCTTTTGTTATCGCATATGTGACTTGAAAACCAATTGTCTCCACAATATATACATTTGTTCAACCATTTCTTATCTGGGTTAGACTTGTCCATATTGTACTTATTTGGTTTTTCATTATAATATTTGTTTGATGCTTCTGGACCTACCAATGATGGCCTGTTGAAATTGTCTTTAATTTCAATTAGTTTTGTCGCATGTCTAGCATTCTCAATAGATTTACGATTCCATAGTTTTATTTCGCTACAGATATAATCTTTCAACCCATATATATACATTTTTAGCAATTGTTCATCAATGAATCCACTCTACATTGTTTCCAGTACCTCCCATTAGTGTGTATAGTTGTTTACGATTCCTTTCTGTTTAAGATGCACAAACTTGTTATATAGGTCATCGTCCTCTTTGTTATGGAACCTTTTTAGTAGGGCGGTTTTGA
Source organism: Picea engelmannii (assembly GCA_009831015.1). NCBI lineage: Eukaryota > Viridiplantae > Streptophyta > Pinopsida > Pinales > Pinaceae > Picea > Picea engelmannii. The sequence continues at coordinate 126,056 of ML794487.1, forward strand.
CTATTTTCCAATGGAAGGAACGAGCATCACATTTTTTGAACCACCATAGATACTAGTCATAAGCTTCTCCTTCTAAACTATTGGATGTTGTGATTATTTTTTCTCGTTCACCTAGCGGAGGTTTTGATTCAAAAATACCATCCATTTTGTTGATCCAGACAACAAATCCTCTATGGTTTTTTCCATCATATTTCAGTAACTCCTTTTTAAACTTATGGTAATATCTATCTTGATATTTGTGCACATTTCTTGAAAAATGTATCTCTAGTATTTCCTGGTGTCCCCGATCCTCTAAATTTTGCGATCTAAAACTTTGTGATGGTCTTCAAAATTCTAAGGGTTCTGCAAATAATGCGTCCACTCGTTCGATTAATTGATCAATTCTCTTGATCTGTTTATTAAGATTCCTTGTACTCTCATCCTTTTCATCACCCCTCATTCTTAAATAACTATTCCATCACTCCAATAGTTTTTTTTGTACTTCTCCAAATTCCTCTTGACTCTTCTCAACTTTACCGAGATGATATTTAATGTTGTTGATTTCGCTTTTATGATGGTTAATTTCTTCCTGTGACTCCTCGTTATTTTTCCTACTTCCTTCCATATATATATATATATATATATAACTGGTCATGGTGTTTCTGTCACTCAACACTGGATCCTCGTAATTACTAGCTATATCACTCACACAATGGCTCCTCTAATTCAAACTTTCACACTACATCTTCTCTCCTTAACACAATGAAACAATCAATATCTACTTAATGACTCTAGCAGAGACGGTGGCCAAAGACACCTCCAAATCCATATTATATGACCTCTCTTCTCACAACAATTTCAATTGGCAGTGTTGACTCCCTTACAACACAACACAACAATCAACTATCACAGGCTTCTACACACACAATATGGATTGAGAGATCTTCAAAGACAATCCTAGAAACTCACAATATTCTCTCTCTAAAATGTAGGATCCCCATTTGATCTGATACCAAATGTTGGTATTATAAGCAACCATGAACACACATTAACACACACAAATCAACCATAAGAATAACGATATACACCAAAGATATCATTGTATTAATGTACAACATAATGATACATCACTTTCAGACAACAATACATACATGAGGCATCATAATATAACATTGAGGTGCTCATAACAAGATTCCCAATATAGCATAACAATCTCCATGAATATATCGATAAATATCTATGTGATCTCTATCCCTAACTTCACTCATTGTCCTCATGTTTCATCATACATAGACTTCTAGAATAAGTCTACTTTCAATAATATAATTTCATCATATCATAAGTATGAATTATTTCTTCAAGGTGAGGATGCAACTGGTTTATGGTACTGCTGAGGGGATGAAAAATAACTCCAATCTCACTTCAACAGTTATGGTAACTAATCTGCACCATTGGATATGCTACCTCAAGGTGACTTCTTCAAAGGAAGGAAGACAACTTCTTAATGTGTGGACAACCTCGACTTTCATTTCAATTTGCAAATTTTGGCTTTGGTTAATAAGAATGTTGTCCCCCCATCCTATGTTGTTGGCATTCTCATTAGCTCAATGGCACACATCCGAGAATGGGGGTGCTCTCGAAGGGGAAAGGTCTCTCACAGATGGATTTACATGCAACTCAGAGAAATGATGCTCTCTACTAGGTATTCAAAGAGGGTGGTTTTATTTCAGAATGAAGCTACGAGTGAAGAATTGACAATGTAGGATGTTGCTCTAATATGGGGATGAAAGGTAGAATGGTATGAATAAGAAGGCAGGTCCATGGGTGATGTTGCTTAGCTGGTCACCGCACTATTGTTGATAAGAAGGGTTCAGAGGGTCATTCCTGAAGTATATGAAGGAATGAGAGAAGGCAGCACAACCTCTAATACCTTGAAGTTTTCGTCGGAGGATAAGATCCATGATGACACTTCGAGAAAATTATGCTTGGAGGAAGACCACCTGAATATCCCCTTTGAATTTCTCAGTGAATTGGCAAACTTAAAATTCAGAATTAAGAAATTGGACCAAGAATCTCTTTGTTGATGGCTTTGTGTGCACACCCAGCTTAATAGTGGCCTGCTTTAGACTTGTCTTCCCGAGACACAATTCACCTGAATATGCCAATTCCTTTGTCTCCAAGTCGCATGGCATCTTCTCCCAATGAACAGGTTTCTCATCCAGTCTAGTAGTTGATCTCTGCTCTTAGCTAATTTTTTTCTTTCATACCTATAGCCCAGGACTTAAGTTTTAGTGGTTTTTTTATGATGACACTTTTTATTGGTCTTATATCCCTACAGTGTTGGGTATGTGTTATATTCTTTTCACGACTAGCCATAGTGTTTGCTACGTTGCGTTGGGCATGCAGGGGGATTTGAGGGGGGGTGCGCTAGGCCCCCCCCTTCGAGGGTTGTAGGGGGTTCAGGGGAAGCTCCCCCAAGAAATGTTTTTTGCCTCGAGAAATGTGTCACATTTTTTCCTTGTTTTTCATGTCCATTGTTGGGCGGTTTTTCAGTACATGGTTTTTGCCGATGATTTTCTATTTTTGGTTAAGGAATTAGGGTTGTTGACTAATTTAGGTCATTGGATTAGGGTTTTGGATGCCACTGGCTCCTATATGTATATTTTATTGTAAACAATGTATCACTATGAATGAATATAGAATATGTTGGCTTTCCTGGTTTGGGTTTCCAGGGGGAGAATCTCTATGTAATGTGTGTATTTTCCATTGTATCTTTTATGTTCTTTTATTGAAAATTTGTTTGCAGTAAAATATTGTACAAGGTTAAAATATACATTTGGTATCAGATCTTTGTTGGATTAAGGGGGATGCCTTTGTGGTCAAGGGTTTGGATCGAGACTTTGATAAGCCTTGTTACAGTGGGATATTTGTGGTATTGATTTTTCAGGTGAAAATAAATGGTGAGCAGTTCGAAAATGGAGATCGAGAAGTTTAATGGGAAATTTTTTGAGTTGTGGAAGCTCAAGATGGAAGATTTGTTGGTGGAAAGACATCAGTGGATTGGGGTGGATCCAGGTACTGCACCTACAAGAACTTAAGTAGATGATTGGAAAAAGTTGGATCGAAAGGAGAAGAGCACAATTTGATTGTGTCTCTCAGATTCAGTATTACTGAATGTTAGAGGAAGTTACAACCAAAGATTATGGGATAAGTTGGGGAAGTTGTATCAGTTTAAGTCCCTAGTAAATAAAATATTCCTGAGAAATAAGTTGTATAACCCGAGGATGAGAGATGGAGACTCGGTGGAAGAGAATTTGAATGACTTCAATACTATGGTAAGTCTATTAGTATCTGTTGAGATTAAAATTTCAGATGAAGATAAGTGTATCAGTTTATTGTGCTCTTTACCAGACTCGTGGGATAGTCTGGTTGTGTCCATAGGTAGTAATACAAATACCTTTAAGTTTGATGAAGTGGTATCATCCTTTTTGTCAGAGGAGATGAGACGGAAGAACATGGAAGGATAGAGCATAGATGCATTATTTGCAAGAGGATGCTCCCAGGAAAGAAATAGATATAAGTCCTCAAGTGGAATATCTAAGTATAAGGGAATATCTAAGTCTCCTGGAAAGTTTTTAAAGGTATGTTGGAGATGTGTAAAATAAGGGAACTACAAGAAGCAGTGTAGATCCAAAGTTGAGAAAAAGAAGGGATCTGAAGAATATCCTTCTACAGAAGAAAATACCTCCAAGGAAGAAGGAGGGGATGTGTACTTGGTTTCTTCAAGAACACATGTATATCATGAGGCATGGTTGGTTGACTCAGGTGCATCCTTTCATATGACTCCCCACATGGAGTGGTTCTGTCAATATGAAAGTTATGATGGAGGTAATGTTTTCCAAGGTGATGACTCGACAACCAAAATCATAGGTCAAGGAAAATTCAAGTTAAGTCTCATATATGGAAGGATTAGAAAACTACATGGTGTTCTACACATCCCAGGATTGTCCAAAAATTTGATTTATGTAAACAAAGTGGACGATGCAGGGGTAAAAACAATATTTGAAAGGAAACCTACAGGATGGTTCGAGTAGCAATGGTGATGTTGAAGGGAGTTTTGTTTGGAACTCTGTATAAGCTGCAAGGAAGCACTATTAGTGATGGGTGTAATAGTTCCATTGTTCTTGATATTGGATTTGAAGAAGAAATAACTCCTACAGTATCTGGAGAAAAGGTTATGTTGTGGCATCAAAGACTGGGGCATATCAGAGAGAAGGGTATTCAACTACTACATGATAAAGGTATGGTTGAAGGTATGTCTAACTACTCTCTAGATTTTGATTTCTGTGAACATTGTATATATGGGAAGTAGAATCAAGTAAGATTCCCCTCTGGTGCAACGAGGGTAGAATGAATTTTATAGCTGGTTCACATTTATGTGTTTGGACCTGTGTCATTTCCATCATTGGGAAAATATGTGTACTATGTCTCATTTATAGACGACTTCTCGAGGAATACTTGGATATATTTCCTCGGGAAGAAATATGAAGTATTTGACAAGTTTAAAGAGTTATACAGGAATGAATTTGAAGAATTCAGTAAGAAGTGTGGTATAGCAATGAAGAAGACTACTCCATATACACGTCAGTAGAATGGAGTTGCATAAAGGATGAACATGATGCTTATGGAAGAAGATAGGTGCATGCTCAGTGGTGCTAGGTTAGGGCAAGAATTCTGGACAGAGGCAGTGGGTACTGGATGTTACCTGGTCAATAGATCACCCTCATCAGTGTTGGATGACAAGACTCCACAAGAGGTATGGATTGGTAAGAAACCTTCTCTCACACATCTCAAGGTATTTGGTTGTGAGGCCTATATTCATGTTCCAAAGGAAAACAAGAGTAACCTAGATAAGAAGGATGAAAAGTGTATCTTTATTGGGTATAAATATGGTCTTAAAGGTTATAATATTTGGAACCCATAAACTAAGAAGGTTGTGTATAGCCGAGATGTGGTATTTAGAGAAATGAAGGATGGTGTTAAACATGAAGTCCTACCAAGTAAGGAAGAACCAAAGAAAATAGATTTCTATTTAAAGGATGATGAATCAGACTCTACAAAAGAACAAGAATAAGAAGAAGAAGATCTTCATACTCCAGTATTGAGGAGATCGGTTCAAGAAATAAGGCTACCGAAAAGGTATACTCCATCTGATTTCCATTCAAATTTTTATTTGTTTATTACTGGGATGATCCTAGAATTGTTAGGGAGGCAGTGGATTCAGAGGATGGAAAGCTCTGGAAAAAGGCCATGGATGAAGAAATGGCAGCCTTGGATAAGAATGAGGCTTGGGATCTAGTGGAGTTGTCGACTAGAAGAAATACCATTGGCAGTAAATGGGTATTTAAATAGAATATGAATGCAAAAGGCAAAGTGAGAAATACAAAGCTTGGTTAGTAGCAAAGGGTTATTCTCGAGTTGAGGGAATTTATTTTGGTGAGATTTTTTCTCCTGTTGCCAAGTTAAATTCTATAAGATTTATGTTATTTGTTGCTGCTACATTTGATTTTGAAGTAGAACATATGGATCTGAAGACAACATTCCTACATGGGGATCTAGAAGAGGAAATCTATATGAAGCAACCAAAAGGCTTTGTTGTGAAGGGAAAGAAAGAGTTGGTATGCAAGCTAAAAAAGTCCCTGTATGGTTTAAAAAAATTACCAAGGATGTGGTATAAAAAATTTGATACTTATATGATAGGACTTGGCTTCATAAGAAGCAAAGAGGATCACTGTGTGTATTTTAAATTAATTTTGGTGATCATTTGATTTATTTGGTCTTGTATGTGGATGACATGTTGCTGATAGGAAACAACAAGGAGATTATCTAGGATGTGAAAACTCAGTTGTCCTCTAAATTTGACATGAAGGATATCGGTGCTTCAAATTTCATTTTGGGCATGGAAATTAAAAGAGATCGTAAAAAGAAGAAACTCTAGTTAAATTAGAGAAAATATGTCAAGACAATATTGCAGAGGTTTAATATGTAGGAATGTAAAACGATCAAGGTCCCTATTCTTGTTGGTGTAAAGTTATCTGCGGATCGGTGTCCCAAGACACAGGAAGAGGATGAGGACATGTCTCATGTTCCATATGTGAGTGCAGTTGGAAGTTTGATGTATGCAATGGTCTGTACTAGACCATACATTGCACATGTAGTGGGATTTTTGAGCAGGTATATGTCAAAACCAGAGAAGGAGCATTGGACAACAATAAAAAGGGTTTTCATGTATTTGTGTAGCACTAGTAGCTATGGATTGGGCTACCAATGAATACCAGGATTGGATAGAGTGTTGGAAATACATGGCTTTGTGGATGCATACTGGGTTGGAGATCTGGATCGTAGGAGATCTGCAAATGGGTATGTGGTTAACCTGTTTGGAGGAGCAATCAGTTGGATGAGAAAAAGACATGATGTAGTGGCACTTTCAAATACATAATTTGAATACAGGAAGCCACTCATGCAAGTAAGGAATCAATATGGTTACAAAGATTGTGTTCAGGTATTGGGTTGGTACAAAAATATGTAAGGATAGATTGTGATAGTCAGAGAGTAATTTTTTTGGCGAAGAACATGGATTATCATTCAAAGACAAAGCATATTGATATTCAATACCACTTTGTGAGAGACATGGTTGAAGAAAAGAAAGTGTTGATGATGAAGGTGGACACTTTGAAGAATGTTGCAGATTCATTAACAAAATCTGTGAGCACTGAGAAGTTCTCTTGGTGTAGAGGATCCATGGGAATTTCTACCCTAGATTGTTGACTATGCTACCCTATAGCCCCCTGTATGCAAGAAAACAACAAGTGGGAGAATGTTGGATATGTGTTATATTATTTGCACAACTACCCTTAGTGTATGCTACGTTGCGTCGGGCGTGCAGGGGGGTTTGAGGGGGGGTGCTAGGCCCCCTACATGGGGGTTTGGGGGCAGCGCCCCCGAGAAAAAAAAAATCCTTGGGAAACATGTTGCATTTTTGCCTCGGTTTTTCGTGTCGCCCCAATTTTCATGTCCATTGTTGGGAGTTTTTTTAACACATGGTTTTTGCCGATGATTTTCTATTTCTAGTTAAGGAATTAGGGTTGTTGACTAATCCAGGTCATTGGGTTAGGGTTTTGGATGTCGTTGGATCCTATATGTATATTGTATTGTAAACAATGTATCACTATGAATGAATATAGAATATGTTGGTTTTCTTGGTTTGGGTTTCCACGGGAAAAATCTCTGTGTAATGTGTGCATTTTCCATTGCATATATATATATATATATATTTTTATTGAAAATTGTTTGCAGTAAAATATTGTACAAGGTTAAAATCTACATACAGAACATCTGCAGTTTTATTTTTTGACTCCATGGGGCTGTCTAATTTCTGAACAATGGTTGATTTGGGTTGGTTTCCTTTCATGGAAACCCACGCTCAAGAAGGTTGTATGTTTACATTTACTAGTTTCTAGAAGGCAATACAATGTTTTCTTACTTTAAAAAAAAAATGGACCAGGTTGAGACCAAAAATACAATCCTAAAGAGAGAAAATATTGATATTAAAATACAAATTATATTGATCTAAATTTATACTAATGTAGGAATTGAAATTGGACATTATTTTGGACTTAAAATCGGGTGTTGTCACGTCCCTGCGGTGTACCTTGCAATCGTTCACCTCTTGAGGGCGTGCGACACCGCGTTGTTTCTCACTAGGATACTTGGAAACACCAAGGATACTTCATCTAGACTACACATATTCACCTAGAGCATACACATACTCTATTTTAGGCTACCAACGAGTCACACTCTTATTCTAGTGAAACTCTTGTATACTTAGACATTCATTAATTTCTTTAACACTTAGTCATATTTAAGCATACATTCATGAGAAACCAAGAGAACTGTGGAACAAATGAAATACAAACACATATATAGTGCGGGCGGCATGAACTGTTCCTAATACCCAACTAAGTATTTTTTATTGTGAAATGGTTACAACATGAGCACTATTGGCTCAATTTACAACAGGGCAGAGTCAAACAACTCGCCTCACCTCATCAAGACACTCATACAAAAATAGTCGCCAAGACTCTTTGTCGCAATCGTCTTCACTACCACTGAAGGTGCACCTAAGATGTGCCCCCAACCACAAACATGTTGTCTCTTCGTTTCCACAGACTTTGTCTCTTTGTTTCTGCATAATTCACAAATTTTGGTTCTGTCTCACACATGCTTCCAAAAAACCCGCGCTTCCATACTTCCCCAAAATCAGCCGAAGAGAATATCACCCAATTCTATCCACTGAATCCTCCTCAAGGAAGCACAATTCCTCCCATGTGGAGCGACTTGGCTACTTGAGGGATCTCTCCCTCTTCGTCTTCCTCATAATCATAGAAATATCCTTGTCTCTATGTTCTTCCAACTTTCCTTCCTTGGTTGTGTTTCATTTCTCTTATACAGACTCCAAGGGTCACTTAAGTGAAACTTCATGTCTCTTAGGTATGTCACACCCCTTTATGAATTTTCACACTCAACCGACCATTGCACCCCTCTATGGACCCAGTGTGCCCATATAGCTCGTGTTCCCATCAACTGACATTCCTCTTGGACTGGCACATCCCATCCTTGGGTGTGCACCCTCATCCATATAACCGACTCATCATATGGATGACCCATTGATACATCTAATCGAATTGTCACCTTGGGTGCACACGCCCCTTAGGTGTCGATTCGACTCTCCTAAGTGAGCTCCTAATGCCTTAGTCAATTTTTCTTTATTGGTGGAGCGCCCAAGTCTTTCCCTCAACCCTTCATCAATTTTTTTGTTGTTTGACTTGTGTCATAAGGCACCTTGGGTGGAGTTTCCCCTTGGCACATCACATGCCCAATAAACCCCAAATCTCTTCTATATGAAGACTTTTGTCTCCTCATTCGCACTGAGCATCTTGCCTGCCCGATTTCCTCTGTTTTGGTCTGTGGTGGAAGTGTGGGAGCCCAGGTTTTGCATCGCAAGCATTACATCCTCCCCCACCTCAATTCATTGTTTTCCCTGACAACATCCAAAAAATTTGTGATCTCCAAGTCTCTGACCAAACTCGTGCCTTCGCTGCAACTAAGTCTATTGGAAACCCCAAGTTTCGTGTCAACTGGAAACCCCAAGTTTCGTGTCAACTGGAAACCCCAAAATTATTCCAAGGTGGAAACCCCAAGTTTTCAACTTGCAATGAAATCATCTGCAACCTATGAAACCATCCACATTTCCCTCTACCCAAATTTGTCTTCAACCAAACTGTCTTCTATGATGGAAAGACGTCTCCTCCCCAACTATGTCTGCAATGTCTAAGATGCCACTACCTTTCTACAACGATCACTCTTTGTTTTGTTGTTTCTTCCACCTCAACTGTTGTTGCAACCTCAACCAAAACTCCAAAAATGTCTAAGTGTTGAACTCTTTTGAACTTGTTGTTCACCCATACTTCAACCCAACTTCGTCACGTCTCCACACAATGCTAGCCTCAAGTTTTGTACTAGTTGGGTAGCTAGTCCAATCATCGCATCCAGTTCTTGAAATGTGCATCTCCATTCATGAACTTAGTATTTTCTATCTACATCTCCATCACTCCATCCATCTCCAAAGACTAAGGAAATTTTACATCCTTACCTCATCGCTACCATTGTTCGATCTTCGTCAAGGAGATCCCCCACAATGTCTAAGTGTTTCACTTTGAACCTACTGGTGCGTCCGTACTATGAATTCCTTCCACAATTTTGTCCATCCGCACAATGATCTTAGACCAAGGCAAGGTCACCCCTCACCTTGTTACACTATGAAGTCACCCCAAAACAAATTCATTCTTGGCAACTTGACTCCATTGTCCACCTCATGGTACAATTAGCTAATTTTCCCAAGAATCATGCGTCTGTATTTCCTTTGCCTTACTACTCCATCACTTGGCCATGTTGTTGTGTCTACCTCTCTATGCCTTGGAATGGTCAGGACTCACCCTCAACCATGCTTCCCCAAAGAAGGAGAAACACCCATGTCCAAGCACTCTCTTCATTCTGCAATTTGATTGTCTGCATAATTATCCAAATGAAGGCAAGTCCTCAACTTGCCTCCTCTCGTCAATTCACCTCAATGCAACTCAAAATTTGCGATGAGTGTGGTCAAAATGCCTACACCCCTCAATCATCCCAAAGAACTTCCAAAGTGATCCAAGTAGAATGATTCACCTCAAATAAATTCCATGCCTTAGTCACGCTCGCACTAATACTCTGCCAACTTCAACCAACAACCTCGTTGGATCTCTAAGTCATCACAAAATCGTCGACAATTCACTAAGGTGTGCTCTGCCTCACCCAATGTCCCATACCAAAGGGGAGTGAACATCGCCCAAGTCACTTGGTCTACATTCTTCCCATTCAGGTTGAATTCCAATAATTCTTGGTTGACTTCCTTACTAACTCCATTTCTCTCTTGAAAGGAAAGTGCCTTGCTTCCACTGCAAGCATTCAAACTTTGGCACTGTCATCGCGACTGTCAATTCATTGCATGATCCAATGAATCCAGATAAGGAACCAAACACTAAGGCACCTCACACTTCCTCTCAACTCGACACGAACAAACTTCACTGCCCACTTCACCACAATGACCTGTCCAACACACCTCATCGAAGAGTTAGGTAGCTTCCCCAAGCCACCTCCATGGCTGCATCCAAATATTCCCAATTCCAGCACAAGACTCGTCCAAGAAGGTTGTCCCAATATCTTCCACACATTCACCCAACCAAGGAATCCTAGCTTTCACATGACTTCTTCAAATCTACATCACTTGAGTCACCCTCAATTATGTCGGTTCTCACCACGGAAAAAGATTGCACTTGAACCACCAAGTCATCTGACATCCCTTCCAAGAACTCATTGCAAAACTTAGGAAATGAAAGAACTCAAAACCAACCATACCTTTCCCACGACATCGTTTGTTGCAACCATGTTCTGAGCATGTTGTCATAGGCCTACACTTTCCCAAGAAACTGACTCTCTGCATGATCTCTCCTCAACCACCATATGTATCTCCACAAGCCAACAAGATCTTCACTATGATACAAGGCTGAGTCCATCCATCCACTTTACAAATTCATCTGAACCTTAAACTTCACATGCAATTGGCCAAAATTATCTCCAATGTCTCTCCATCTCTGCACCTTGAATGCTTGCAATTCAAGGAACCATGCATCCACCACCTGACTGTCAAGTCACACTACTGCTAATCGACTGTTGTAACTCTATGAAGAGCCACCTTATCTGAAGGTTGCAGTCTACCCAACATCCAACAACCCAACTCAACTCAACTATTGTTCTAAGTGATAAAAAACACAAAGACATCATGATGGAAACGTTCCCAACCAACTACCTACTATAGAGCTTCTTTAGGTCACCCCAGGTCATCCAACTCACCCAAGTGCTTCGCCTTGTTGCAACCCATAACTAATCCTCTTTCACAATCACTTCTGTAATCACCCTCTATTTTTCACTTCTGTGTTTATCTATACGACAATTCGTGCAACATATCCTTTATTCATCTACCTTTCCCAAGTGCTTGGTTCTTCCAACGAACTATGTTCTTGGCCTCTCCAAGGTGTGCACAACAGGTCTAACATTGACTTCCATCATGATCAAACAAACCAAATTTTCCTCTATGATCAAGTCTATGACAAGTTTTACAATCACCCACCCTATCCAAGTGCTTCGTCTCACCACAAAATCTGCTCTTCATCTATACAAGGTGTGCACCCAAACTAAACTCTCCACTGCACCACCAACCGAACCTATGTCGTCAGTTTGATTGAAAGTCTGCAATGAACAAGTTTGTGTTAGTAAAACAGGATCACAAAGAAATAAAATAAAACAAATGAGGAAATAAAACACAAAAGATACATAATAAAATAGAGACACATATATATGTGGTTCACTCAGTGTGGGTTATGTCCACCAGAGAAATTTCCAGGTCCTTCCTTTTATTATCCAACAAAATGAAGGGATACAGCCTACATCACACCCAATGTAACTTATTTTTCTTTCTCTCACAGTCTCCTCTCTCATAATACAATATTGACGATAATACATAGTCGCAATACAATTCCCTCATAAAAGAGGGTTGCCTTATTGGGAAAAAAATTCTAAAATAACTTCTACCGTCAGATCTTCAACCTTATAAAAATTTCACTTTGGGGGTCGCCCCCCCTGGACCCCCATGGTGATAGTTGTGGGGGGGAAATCCCCCCCACACCCCTCATTAGGTAATGTGGTCCAAGCACAGCTAAACAAAACCTTTGAATCAGGAATATAATTAGGCTCCACAACCAACAATTTGTTGCACCAAACCATTCACCAAGTTTGTGAACGTTCCCACTTAAATTCCTTTGCAATGAATTTCCCTCATGTTGTGCCCTATCCATTGTCACCATTGCAGTAGTAGAGAATGCTTCAAGCTCGGATACCATAAGTCATGATCCCATGTTGTGCCTTGTGATCATGCACCTCTTGAGGGTGTACGACACCACAACGTTTCTTACTTGGTTGCTTGGAAACACCAAGGATACTTCATCCAAACTACGCCTCTTCAGCTAGACCATACCAATACTTTGTTCTAGGCTACCAATGAGTCACACTCCTACTATAGTGAAACTCTTGTATAATTATAATTTTTTTAACTTTTTTAAAAATTAGTCATATTTAAGCATACATTCATGAGAAACCAAGAGAACTATGGAACAAATGAAAGACAAACATAGATATAGTGTGGGTGACATGAACCGTGCTTAACACTTGGATAAGTATTTGTTATTGCGAAATAGTTACAACATGATCACTACCAACTCGGTTTAAAACATGGAGGATTCAAATGACTCGCCTCACCTCACCAAGACACTCATACACATATTGTCACCAAGACTCTCCGTCACAATCTGGGCTAATCTTACTAGTCCTTAATATGAAAAATGTAAAATGTTTGGCAATAGTTTTGTAAAAATATTCAAATTTCTAAGGATTTTATATAGTTTCTATAAAATTTTGGTGATTTTTAAGGTAAAATAATTTTATTGATCCAGGTGGATATCGGTGGCCACCCACCTATTCCACTGGCTCGAAAAATAGTTTTCCACCTTGGCTTTTTTTCCGCAGTTTTTCGGGTTCCAAACTTTTGGGGCCGTTTTGAGGCCCTAAACAACGTTCTTTGGGGATTCGGGGCCCAGGTGATTGTTAGAGGCACTACCTTGGGCTAGTAGGAATTTTTTCTTCTCGGTTAGACCTTTCCAATGGGCTATCGTGCACCTAAAACGAAGATCGTATGCAAAATTTTTGACCCCGGGAAGTTGATGTACTAACTTACCCAAACAAGGCCCACATGACTTTTGGCACTTCATCTCCTAGGGTTAGGTTTTTGGATGTCTATGGTTTTTGACATTCATTTTTATTTTAAAAGGAATTCAGAGCCTCATTGTAACCATATTCTTGTGAATGAGCATAGACGTCTCATATCTTCTTAGAGATAATCTGCCACCATTCCAACAAGCTTGTTTTCTGTTGCATTTTACAGTTTTATCTTATTTCCTTATTGAATAGAAAACCAGTTTTACTGTATCTCTGTTATTTTGTGTTAAGCATATTTTAATAATATGTATTCATTTCATTCTTCTCATAAAATATGGATCAGTGGTATCAGAGTGGTTTGCTCCTTGTCGTCTTAATGCATGTCCCCAATGAGGTCAGGGTAGAAAGAATTGGGTCTCGAGCTTGTTTCTCTTGAGGAAAAAATATCTCGCATGCCCAAGCGACCTCTCATGGCAGGAGAAAATAAAGATGATGGGATAGGAGATCCTTTCAAAATATTGCTCGAGGAATCCCTCATGCAACAGAGGAACGAGATGATGGATAGTTTCGTGCAAATCCTTCGATGGCTACCAATAGGTGATGCATCTTCCTCAAGCGAAGGTGTCACCCCCTTCAAGGTACAAAAAAACTTCGATATTCCTATATTTGAAGGTCAAATAGACACAGATGTTGTAGACAAGTGGTTGAATCTACTAGAAGGGTATTTTTCTGTCCATAACTTTTCAAATAGAGAAAATATTATGTTCGCGCTCCTCAAAGTCATTCCCCATGTCAAAGATTGGTGGGAAAATTTATGTGAGAAAAATGAAACAGAGAAACCCTCATTATTTATAGTCATGGCCACCTGGGAATCCTTCATGGATTCTATTAAGGAACAATACTACCCTGTCGGAAGTTATGATGACTTGTATACCAAATGGACCACATTGCACCAAGAAAGAGACCAAGCAGTGCCATCGTTCACAAATATCTTCCATACCTTGCGCACCAAGTTGTGTATCAAAGATTCAGAGAGACATCTGGTGCTCAAGTATCGTGGTGCTCTGCATGGATACATCCATACTGAAATGGAATTTCTAGACATCTCATCCTTGGGTGTGACCTACCGATATGCCGTCAAAATCGAGCAGAATCTCAAACAAAAGACGCGGGAATTTGGGCCTAGGAACACCTCATAGGAAAAGATAGGAAAGGGCAGCCCCAACCCAGAGAACATAGGACAGAGCAAAGATGGATAGTATCAGGATAACCAGTCCAAGTCACAAGAAAATAAGGACACTAGAAAGACAAAGAAAGATACCGGGAAGTGGTGCGACTTCCATAAGAGCCCTTGGCATAACACTGTTGATTGCCGCTCAAAGCAGTCGTTGGTGGCCAAAGTGAAAGCCTCTGAATCAGATGCGGGTTTTGACTCTGAGTCAAAACCATAAATCGGAATATGGAACATTGACGCAGAACCCAGTGCCACCATTTCTACCACCAAGCTCCAACCTGGTGAACTAGACAAGCTAGAGGAAAGAGAGTGCCTCTTCCATTCACAAATGTGGGTAAAAGGCACCCTGTTGCACTTCATCATTGATAGATGTAGCCAGAACAACCTCATTTCAGTAGAGTTTGTCAAGCGGTTGGCCCTGCCGACAACGCCACACCCATAACCCTACACCATTGGATGGCTCTGCCAAGGAAGTGATCTTCGCGTCAGCCAACAATTTCGATTGTCATACGGCATCAAGGCCTTCAAAGATGAGGTATTGTGTGATGTTGCTCCTCTCAAAGTTTGTAATGTTATTTTGGGCCAACCTTATTTATGGAAATGTCATGTTGTATATGAGTCTAGGCCTCTTAGTGTTATTATTAATTTGAACAGGAAATTGTATAGGATACCAGAGGCAATCCCTCCTAGTGTTATTTCCTTAATCTCTTCCAAGCAATGCAGGAAGGTCATCTCTCAGACCGGGACATTTGTCTTCTTTGTGATTCTCTCTCAGAGTGAGAAAAATACTATAGCCACATCCAGAGCCTCTGCGATCGATCTCTCCACACAACAGAAGCAAGTGGATAAGTTCGTGGAAGAATACTCAGATATATTCTCCTCTCCTATCAGGGTACCTCTGCACTACCAGGTCAAGCTTCCCATTGATCTGACCCCAGGCGCACCGCTACCCAATGGGCCAGTCTACCACTGCTCTTTGTTAGAAAATAAGGAGATCAAGAGTTAGATCCAAGAACTTCTCCACAAGGGGCACATCCATCCCATCTCATTGCCTTGTGGGAGACCAATCATGTTGGTACAGAAGAAAGATGGGACCTGGTGACTCTACATTGATTACTGGGCCCTGAATATAATCACAGTCTGAAACCGGTACTTGATTCCCTAAATCGACGACCTCCTTGATCAGCTCACGAGAGCCAAATACTTCAGTAATATTGATCTGAAGTCTGGCTACCACCAAGTCCCAATAGAACAGACAAATGTATGGAAGATTGCCTTCAAGTCAAAAGAAGGTCTTTTTGAATGGTTGGTCATGCCCTTTGGTTTGACAAATGCTCTAACAACTTTTATGAGGATGATGGATGATATCCTATGACCTTTCACCAATAATTTTGTAGTGGTGTATCTGGATGACATACTCATCTACAAAAAGACTTGGGCGGAACACTTGTAGCATATTCAACAAGTTTTGCACACCCTGTGACAACACAAACTATATGAAAACTTGGAAAAATTCTTTTTCAGCATGGATAGGGTCCATTACTTAGGCTACATTGTTGATCAACATGGTGTGCATGTGGATCCAGACAAGATCCAGGTCAGCTGTGACTAGCCAGCCCCAACCACACTCACTGAACTTTGGATCTTCTTGGGCCTTGCCAGTTTCTATCACAGGTTCATGCTAGGATTCTCTCATATCACATGGGCCCTCAACCAAGTAACCAGGGGTGGCAGTAAGGAAACATTTGTGTGGGGCATGTCCCAACAACAAACCTTCGATGACTTGAAGAAGTGTTTATGCTCATCAACGGTACTTTCATTACCGGACCTACAACATCCCTTTGAGATCAATACAGATGCTTCAGACTATGTTGTGGGCATCGTTCTCACTCAACACAGCCACCCTGTGGCATATCATAGTGAGACACTATCATATGTTGTTTGTTAGTACCCTACTTACAACAAAGAAATTTACTCCATTGTGCAAGCCTGCCTCCAGTGGATACATTACATTCTTGGGAAGGAGACAATCATCTGCACTGATCACAAGCCACTACAGTTCATGCAAGCCCAAGGAAAATTGCAGAATGATCACCATCAGAAGTGGTCTACATAATTACAGCAATTCCACCTCAAAATCAAGTATAAAACAGGAAGTACCAACTGAGTTGTTGACTGCCACAACCGACCTCCAGTCGCGACACTCACCACAGTGCTAGAATCTTGTGGTCATGATACCTCTAAATGGCCCCACCTCTATGATACAGACCCTGAATTCTCCCCCACCTACCAAATGTTGGGCACCAACTCGGTGGTCACTAATTTCCATCTTCATGACGAGTTGTTGTGTAATCTGGCCCATCTCTGTGTTCCATCAAACGAGCATGCAAAGATGATTTGGAAATCTCACTATAGTCGGGTGGCATGACACTTTGGCGTCAAAAAGACAATGGAAGTGTTGTAGAAACATTTCTACTGGCCGAAACTTTGACAGGATGTCGACAAGTATATCAGGTCCTACACTGCCTGGGCTATTTCCAAACTGACCACTAAGAAACATCGCATGTACATCCCTCTTCCTACTCCTAACAGGTCATGGGAATCCATCTCAATGGACTACATTTTGGGCCTCACGTCCACCAAGAGGGAAAATGACTGTGTTTTTGTGGTTGTTGATCTCTTTTCCAAGATGGAGATTCTAGTCGCCTCCAAAAAGAACATCATAGCGAAAGCCACTGCCAATCTCTTCTTTGAAAAAGTATGGGTACATTTTGGGATCCCACAAACCATTATATTAGACAATGACAGTCAGTTCCTCAGCTCATTCTGGTCGAGCCTCTGGTCACTACTAGATACCAAACTCACCAAATCCACTACCTTCCATCCCCAGACAAATGGCCAAAGTGAGGTAGTCAATCAGATGGTCATACATATCCTGCACATGTACAATTCAAAACACCCCCACACATGGGATGAGAGTCTTCCCTATGTCCATAATAGCTACAATCAAGCCCTGCATAGCTCAATTGGCCACAACCTGTTTCATGTGGTGTTGGGATTCCAACCATTGGGCCCCATGGATGTTGCACTACCCCTGGTGACCACCTCAGCCAACTCATCCCCTGCTCCACCAGAAGCTAACAAATCCACTTGGTTCATTGATTGGATCTAGCACATCTGCCAACAAGTTCAGGATATTCTACAAAAGTCTAATGCCAAGTACAAACAATGCCATGATCAACATCGGGTGCCACATAAATTTCAGGTGGGTGACAAAGTTTGGTTGCATTTGCAGAAAGAACATCTTACAGGGGCCCATAGGAAGCTTCGCCCACTCTGTTATGGGTCGTACGTCATCACCAAGGTTTTGTATAACAATTATTTTGAGCTCAACATTCCCCCCTTCCTTGGTCTGCATCCAGTCTTCAACGTGGCTCTCCTTCGGCCATATTTCCCACCATTATTGGACACCTTAGAGATAGAAGAGAAGTTGACACCAATAGATCTCAACCCTGACTACATGCAAAAGGAATCTAGTGATCAGATTGTGGACACATAAATCAAGGGCACTCGATGGCAAAGGATCTAGCTTTATTGAGTCGTCAAAGCAGGGCAGCTCTTGCACCAAGGCAAGTGGCTCACCCGAGGCCAAATTCAACAAAAATTTCCTCATCTGATGGGGGAACTCAACATAATGGAGACCATTTCTTCCTAAGGAGGGAGGATTGATCCATGTGGATATCGGTGGCCACCCACCTATTCCACTGGCTCAAAAAACAGTTTTCCACATTGGCAGTTTTTTCGAAGTTTTTCGGGTTCTAGACTTCTGGGGCCGTTTTGAGGCGCTAAACGACGTTTTTGGTGGATTTGGGGCCCAGGTGATTGAAGGAGGCACTAACTTGGGCCAGTTGAAAATTTTTCTTCTCGTTTAGACCTTTCCAACCGGATATCGTGGGCCTAAAACAAAGATCGTATGAAAAAGTTATGACCCCGGGAAATTGATATACTAACTTACCCAAACGGGGCCCACGTGACTTTTGGCGCTTCATCTCCTAGGGTTAGGTTTTTGGATGTCTAGGGTTTTTGACATTCCTGTTTATTGTAAAAGGCCTTTAGAGCCTCATTGTAACCATCTTCTTGCGAATGAGCGCAGTCATCACATTTCTTCTCAGAGATAAGCCGCCACCATTCCAGTAAGCTTGTTTTCCGCTGCATTTTACAGTTTCAGCTTATTTCCTTATTGAATAGAAAACCAGTTTTACTGTATCTCTGTTATTTTGTGTTGAGCATATTTTAATAATCTATATTCATTTCATTCTGCTCATAAAATACAGATCATTTATTCTATGGAATTTGGGCAAATCATTTTTAGAAAAAAATGGAAATTGGCGAATATGTTTTTGGGAAAAACATGGAAAATTAACCCATTTGTGAAATTTAGCCCCTAAAATCATCTATTCTTAGTTGATTTGAGCTGAATCTCCTAAGTGCGCTCCCCATGCCTTATTTGATTTTCCTTCATTGGTGGACCACCCAAGTCTTGGCCTCAACCCTTCATCAAACCATTTGTGGTTTGACTTGTTTCGCAAGGTATCTTAGGTGGAGTCAACCCTTGGCACAACGCGTGCACAAGGAACCCCAACTCTCCTCTTTATGAATACTTTTGTCTCCTCATTCGCACCGAGTATCCTGCCTACCCAATTTCCTTTGTTTCGGTATGTGGTGGAAGTGAACGCACTCGGGCTTGG
Organism: Picea engelmannii; assembly: GCA_009831015.1. NCBI lineage: Eukaryota > Viridiplantae > Streptophyta > Pinopsida > Pinales > Pinaceae > Picea > Picea engelmannii. Next base: position 145,442 of record ML794487.1, read on the forward strand.
TGTCGCAAGCCTTACAAGTGCTATAATGGATTGTATATGGATAATTTTGGTGTATGTTTTTTTTTGTAATCTATCCTTTGTCTTTATATTATCATAAAAGTGTTATACAAAAAACAATTTTTGGTCTGCTGCTTGAGAAACCAAACTAGTAGCAATGTATCAACTTGTCTATGAGTTTATCAAAATTTTGTCTCTTAAAACTATAAAACTTGGGAAAACATAGCCTATTATTATTAGTTCTGTGAAACACTAGCTATTTTCTATCACCTAAAGGACTAATATGAAGTGGGGTATGGACACCCAAGCCTTTTAGACTGAACAACATTCTAAGTAAACTAAAAAAAATGAGAAATTAAGAAATTGGAGGGAAATCCTCAGCTACAGGCACATGAGGTTGAGGAAACTCCAAGTTGGTCAGGGCCAAGAAATCCAACTTATTTGTTAACAGGTTCAATTTATGATCCACCATTTTGATATGCAATTGCACATCGTCTAGTTGCAGCAAGATCTCTTAGTGCACCTCATGTCACTCGATTAAGTCTCGACCTATCAACATTTTAACATTCCAGTAAATTTCTATGATTTTCAAGTACTGTGTGTAAGGTACTAGATCTGTTATAATAACTGAAAATAGAAATATTGCAGAGAATAACAATGAAACAACACAATAGATGAAACCACAACACCAAAATAATACCTTTATTGATAGGAAACAATGTTCACTTGCCTCTTCGAGGGGGAAACCTCCAGCAGAGCAGCTCTCTATTACAATAATTCTCAAGACAATACTTTTCATACCCTCGACTCTTATTTCTACTAAATATATCTACGAAAAGAATAATCTAGAGGAAGATCTTCTAGAAGCGGAAGCTTCTATTAGGTCTTCTTACATTTGACTTATTCTTCCTTATTTCTAGGACTTATTAATATTGTCCTTTATTACATGGAAAATATATTATTCTACCTACGTGATGGGTTAGTGAGGTTAGGTCCCTAACATGCCCCCCCCCTTAAAAACATCTGTATTCTCAAGGCTTGAGATGAGGAAATTGTTGCAGAATGGTAGTTGGCTCCCAGGTGGCATATGTTGGAGTTGTATCTTTCCACTATACTAACACTTCCTTGATGGTGCATTGACAGAGACGATTCTCACGTTGATCAGATACTGCTTGTGGCTGCAACCAAATGGATCCTTCTTCATCCAACTCGGGAAGACTGGTTTGACTTTGGCACTTACTTCCAATCACCTTCTTTAAGCAAGAGATATGAAAAATAGGATGGAGCTTAAAATGACTGGTAAAATATATCTGATAGGCCACATGTCCCACACACTTAAGAACTGTATAAGGACCATAAAATTTGGGTGCCAACTTCTGATAATGGTCAGCGTTGAGTGAATTTTTCTTATAAGGTTATAGTCGAAGAAACACCTGGTACCCTTTAGCAAATTGACGTTCTGAGCAGCCTTGATCTCCTTGTTGCTTCATGCAATTCTAAGACAGGACCAAATTATATTTGAGGGTACAAAGAATAGCCTCTCGAACTATAATATTTTGGTCAACCGCTTGGACCTTCGAGACATCGGACATGTATGAGAGAACTGAAGGAAATTTTTTTCCATATATTTCTTCAAAATGAGTCATGTGAGTAGTTGTATGGTAAGAAGTTTTGTACCACCATTCAAGGAGGGGTATCCATTGAGCCCATTGATTTTTCCTCTCGGATGAAAAACACCTCAAATATTTTTCCAAACACTTGTTGACAAATTCAATTTTACTATCAGTCTGGGGATGATATGATGTGCTGAGATGCAAATGGGTGCCCCATAGCCTGAACAATTATTGCCAAAAATTGCTGGTGAAAGTGGGATCTTGGTCAGAGACAATGGAATGATTCATGCCATGAAGCTTAAAGATATGATCCATGAAACGTTGAGCCAATGTGGAAGCAATGAAGGGGTGTTGAAGAGCACATAAATGAGCATATTTGGAAAGACGATCAATGACCACCATGATGACTGATTTATTACTTGATATAGGTAAGCAAAAAATGAAATTCATAGAAATATCCCGCCAAATAGCGGGTTGAATTGGAAGTAGTTGTAGTGTTCCCAGGGCTTTAATTGTTTCTCTCTTGTTGCATTGGAAGACATCACATTTTTCCACAAAGGTGCAAACATCCTGTTTCATACCATCCCAGAAAAAAGAGTGTTTGACCTTGTCATAGGTTTTGGTAAACCCAAAATGCCTAGTTGTGGGTGTAGCATGAAGCTTGGATACCATCGTCGATTTAAGTTGTGACTATTTTCTTAAATATATATGGCCTTTGTAGCAAATCTCTTCATTGTGCCAAGAGTACTCTGGAAAACTATAGAATTGTCTTGCAATTGTTGGATCATACACGAAAGTTTGAGACCTTGCGGTCATTCTTGGAAAACAATTTGGATCCAATCTGGTACAATGAATGATACAGAAAAGAGGGACCCTTCATATTCATATTTCCTTGAAAGAGCGTCTGCAACCACATTGTCTTTGCCTTTCTTGTAAATGATCTCATAATCATATCTAAATAGCTTGGTCACCCATTTTTGTTTCCCTGGGGATGAAAGGCATTTCTCCATAAAATAATTTAAGCTCTGATGATCTGTATTAATTTGGAAGTGTTTCCCCAATAGATAAGGACGCCAGAGATCCACAGCATGTAGAATGGCCATCATTTGATTTTCATAGATTGATTGGACCAAATGGTGCTCTGACAATTATTTTCTATTAAAGGCCAAAGGCTTGCCATCTTGCATAAGGATTGCGAAAATTCCTTTCCCAGATGCATCACATTCCAGGAAAAAAATATTTTTGAAGTCGGGAAGGGCCAAGACATGAGTGGTGCACATAGCTTCTTCCAAAACATGGAAGGCTTGATCAGCTGCAGGAGCCCAATTGAAAGAATTATTTTTAAGGATAGGAGTGAGAGGGGCTGCAATTTTTCCATAGTTCTTAACAAATTTGTGATAATATCCTATTAAACCTAGAAAAACATGCAAACTCTTGAGAGTTTTGGGGTGAGGCCAATCCTGCATAGCTTCAATTTTTTAGGATCCACCTTGACACCATCTCAACCAAAAATATGACCCAAATACTCCACTTCTAAAGCTCCAAAGGCACATTTATATTTTTTGAGGAAAAGTTGGTGCTTAGAAAGGAGATGGAGAACTTGATCCACATGGGAAAGATGGGTTTTCCATGTTTTACTATAGATGATAATATCATCAAAGAAAACTAAGAAAAAATCATGGAGAAAAGGACGAAAGACATGATTCATGAGACTTTGGAAAGTCGAGGGGGAATTACACAGACCAAAGGGCATGAACAAGAACTCATAGTGGCCCTCATGAGTTCTAAAGGTTGTCTTGGGAATGTCATCCTCTTTCATACGTATCTAGTGGTAACCAGAACGAAGATCAAGTTTAGTAAAGTAGTGAGCACCACTCAATTCATCCAGTAGATCATCAATGATAGGAATGGGAAACTTATCTTTGATGGTGAGTTTGTTGAGAGCATGAATTTCAGGACACATGCACCACGTGCCTTATTTTTTTAGGACCATGACCACAAGAGAATAATAGGGGCTAGTACTATGGTGAATGACACCCGCGTCGAGCAATGCTTGAAATTTTTTCTCAATTTCATGCTTCTCGGCAAAGGGAATGTGATATGGGTGGACATTGGGAGGAAGACTGCCCGGGACTAGAGGAATGGAATGATCATGAATACCATGGGAAGGCAGAAGGCCATGGGGAATGGAGGGCTTCAAGATATCTAGGTCGATCCATATACAGGTGATGTCTAATGTGTTACAACTCAAAGGGGTACCAACAAGGGTTACAAGGGTGGCCAACAATGTGCGCTTAAGTACCAATTGTAGTTCCTGCATGTATGCATCCCCGACCATGGATTTATGCGTTGAACAACAGATCTTTGTAGCTTTAAGACACTGGAATATATCTCTACCCTGGAAAAAAAATTACCCACAAGTTTTTGCCAGGGAAAGTGCTCCGATACCACTTGTAAGGTACCGGATCTATTATAATAGACTAAACCATAAATATTGCAGAGAATAACAGTGGAACAAAACAATAGATGACACCACAATGCCAAAATAATACCTTTATTGATAGGAAAAAATATTCACTTGTCTCTTCGAGGGGGAAACATCCAAAAGAGCAGTGCTCTATTACAATAATTCTCAAGACAAAACTTCTCATACCCTCGACTCAAAGTGAAAATATAAATATCATATCATTATGTGTCTCTTAGCTAGGTTTGGATGATGATGATGGTTATTGACTTTACGAGACTAAACACTCATTTCTTGGATCTGTTATCACTCCAAGAGTCACCCCAGACTGCAAATGGGAGTAAGCTTGGTAACATACAAATTGATTTAATTTTAGGTTTAAAATCAAGGATCAAAAAGACTTGAAAGGAATGAAAGGACAATAGATATCACCGCAGATCAATGATAGACCATTGGGAAATTGAGTCATAAACATTCTTCTCATTGATGGAATTTAAGCTTCCTATCAGAAAAAATATTGGTATAATGATGAAGAGAAGAATAAGAGAATTAACATAAAGACGAATATTCGCTAAAAAAAGATCCTCTCTACAAAGAGAATTTAGATGTGTCTGAACAATAAATAATGATAAATGGGCAAGTTTACAACATATCTTCTACTGCATCAATAATCTATCAATCAAAGGAAAATTTTAATCATTAAAATCAACAATACATTCAAACAAGATGAAGAATAGAACATAGAACATAGAAGAAAAATCTGATGAAACAACGCATATGAATATTCAATAACATACAATTTATAGCCACATGCCCCTTAGGCTCACAAACTGAAATATACAGTCATTCCATTTCTCAAAACCTCCTTCGTTCTTGCCCACCCCCCCTCATATCATTCATTTTATGTATTTATAATCAAAACAGTAGACAACAGCTAGGAGTGTGTGTTGGCCTTCCTATCCTAGGATTCTCCACAAAAATCTACAAGTCTAATGTATGTACCAAAAGATCTAACAAACTGCTAAAATCAAGGAGCATGTTGGCAACCACTCTAACAAAAATGAATGACATGTCTTGCTGCTTGGGTGCCTCTTCTCCAGTGTCGTGTGTCTTCTCTTGTCTGTCCTCGCATGTATTCTTTTTGCACGCTTTTTCTCCCCTTCTAGAAGGCTCTCCACCTGTCTTGTTCCTTCTGTCAGAAGGAATCTTGGGTCAGTCTGGGCCTGCAAGAAAAAATTCCCTTTGTGGTACTACGAGCTGACGGATTTCTATCTCCTCGGCCAGACCCTCCATGCTTCCATTTAAGTGGGTAGTTGATTGTTCAACCACCATTCCTTCTTTCATTAACTGATTTCTCCTTGGGATTAGGATGAGGCTTATTATTTCAGCAAGGAGATATTAGGGTCATTTTAACATAATGAACCCTCTCCATAGTTTCCTCACTCTTTCCTCTAGTGATAAACTGGTCGTGGTCTGTTAACGTTCTACTTCTCCTTGTGATATTCCTTTGTTGATTTGGCTTAATGCATATTTTTGTTTCCACACGCTACTCTCGGATTGGAACCTATATAAGAACATGATTATGAAAGTTGTCAAGGGCGATTTGGATTTGCGTTGCTCCGATCCTCTTAATCCACCACCAACTTCCACGTACCTCTTTAGCTATATCATGGTTTTGATTGCAGGACCTCTCTAGGATTTTAACGTTCGAACATGTTCTGTCCCCGCAATGAAGTGTGGACGTCGATCTTGTCACAATCCATTATCTGGGAACACCTTGCTTTTGTTGCCACACACTACTCTTAGATTGGACTCTATATAAGTACTTGATTACAGAAGTTGTCAAGGGTGGTTTGGATCCACATCGCTCTGACTCCCGCAATCCACCACCAACTTCCATGTACCTCTCTAGATATACCATGGTTTCGATTGCGGGACTGCTCTAACATTTTAACGTTCGAGCATGTATTGTCCCCGCAATGAAGTGTGGTCGTTGATCTTGTCGCAACCCGTGATCTGGGAATGCCCTACTTTTTTTGCCACATGTTTCTCAACTTTATCCTTCCGCCAACCCCAGAATCCTTTTAACCATGTTTAGAGATGGCACCAAATTGGCGTTCGAGAGCTTTGAATGTTGAGCAGAAATACCTCCTAGAGGACGATCTCTCGGATCCGACGTGGAGGCCTCAAATGAATGTCATGCGTCCTCAGTGGATAAGTTTCATGTGTTGATTTGAAAAACACATGTGGATTGGTAGGGCCCGAAGCAACATGGAAGCTTGACGTCACTTCAGGACTTCAACTCTTCAGTACTTCGGGATGTAGAGCATGGAAATTTCTCGAAGTAACTTTCTCTTGGTTGACTTGGGAATCTCTCGTCACTTCGGTGCTTCAGGATGTAAAGCATGGAAATATCCCAAAGTAACTTTCTCTTGGTTGATGTGGCAGTCTCTCGTCACTTCGGTACTTCGGGCTTTAGGACTTCAGAAGTTTGGGATGTAAAGCATGGAAATATCCGGAAGTAAATTTCTCCCGGTTGACGTGGCAGTCTCTCGTCACTTCAACACTTTGGGCTTTGGGACTTCGGGACTTCAGGACTTTGGCACTTCGGGGCTTATGTATGGTCGTTAATATTTGCGCAAATTTGAAACTCTGAATGTATGAGAGCCATTAATCTGAAATGTACATGGGATCTCCACCGCTGAAAATTGAACCTGTTTGTTTTCTTTTATTTCAATCCCAAAATGGATTGCTCTGAATGCTACATTTTTCTCACGGTTTTTCCCTGTGCATACAACATACTTGACCGACCTGAATTTATCAACCAGAAGAGGAAAAAATTCTAGGAAGGCATGCGGAAAAGAGAGAGATAGGGCAGAGGTGTAGACTTAGGTCTTCTTAACAACAACTACATATGACCCATGAAAACTTCATGTGATAACATTGGCTCCACAGGGGATGGCATGCTACCTGTGAGCTGCCAAGAACAAGAAGCTTCAGTGTCTTATCCTAGGGCTATTTCCACAAAAAATTTATGCCTGAAAGTATCTCCGCTTCTTATTGAAAAACCGAGAATATTCACAAACTGAAAACAAAATCACTGCAAACCAAAATATCGAAAACTGAGCGTTATTCACCCTAATCCTAATCTAATCAAGTATGTTGCTTCTTGATCAAGTAAGATCATGCTTCCAATTAAGCCATGCAAGTATCTGACTAACAACTTAACAACTTGAACTTTTCTTCCAACTTTATGCAAATTCATAAACACACAGAATGCAACATGTAAATCACAAACTTGGAAATCATACCTACAATCCATAAATCTGGCCTTAAAGATGGAAATAGTTGAAAATTCATCACTACAAAACATCTCCATATAAGTGGCAACTGGATCTTGAAATTTGTACAAAACTTCTTGTTGCTCAACAACTGACAGAGAAACATGCATCATCAATTTCACATCTAATCCTTTTTGTTCTCCTTTACAATATGTCTGTAACTCAGACCCATAACTTTCTTCTGTCGATGTATACATTTTCTCTTTGACATCAGAATATTCAAAAGAGACATGTTGATCTTCATAAACATTTAAAACAATAGATACATTTGATATGATGCCAGATGTTTTTGTGTTATTGCTATCATAATGAATATCATTCAACACCTCTTGATCTTCATGGTAAAAGCTTTCTTCTACAATAAATGCTTCATCACAAATCTGGTTTTCGAGACTAGCAAAATCTTTATGAAGCAAAGAAAACCCATAAAAACATTCTTCAAGAAGATGTTCAGCTGAAAATAACTCTTTACAAAATGAATTGAAAGCGGCATGGAAACCTGTCAAAGAGATGATACTTGCAATTGGAAGAGATCGACACCAATCATGAGCAATCCCTTCTAATGAATACCTAAAACATTAATCTGAACATCTACATACACGATATGAAGTCGATGAATAAAATCATGAAAATCTAGCAAATGTATAGCTGGTACCTCCCACTCTTCTCCTCGAAATTTAGGAAGGCTAATTTCCCATTCGTCTCTACTAGGCATTGGATTAGGGAAACCAACTATCTTTGAAAAATCACAGAAAGCATACCTATGAGATAAAATCTTGTCCATTTCAAACCAGTGGAGTTGTCAATAGATTTCCAAACAATGGACTTGCCATGGTGAAAGATGAGTTGTCAAAACAATGTGTCCAACTTCAGTTCACCATCTAAAACTGGATCCCTTCGTTCTCATTCTCCCAGGGAAGATATCTTCACTTCTGTCCCCGACAATGGCACCATTTATGTTATCACTCCAAGAATCACCCCAGACTGCAAATGGGAGTACTCTTGGTAACATACAAATTGATTTAATTTTAGGTTTAAAATCAAGGATCAACAATACTTGAAAGGAATGAAAGGACAATAGATATCATTGCATATCAGTGATAAACCATTGGGAAATGGTGTCATAAACATTTTGCTCATTGAAGGCATTTAAGCTTCCTATCAGAAAAAATATTGGTATAATGATGAAGAGAAGAATAAGAGAATTAACATAAAGAGGAATATTCGCTAAGAAAATATCCTCTCTGCAAAGAGAATTTAGATGTGTATGAACAGTAAACAATGATAAATAGGCAAGTTTATAGAAGATCTTCTACTACATCAAGAGTCTATCAATCAAAGGAAAATTTTAATCCTTAAAATCAACAATACATTCAAAAAAGATGAAGAATAGAATAGAGAACATATAAGACAAATCTAATGAAACAACTCATATGAATCTTCAATAACATACAATTTACAGCCACATGCCCCTCCAGCTCACAAACTGAAATATACATTCATTCCATTTCTCAAAACCTCCTCTAGTCTTGCCCCCCCCCCATATAATTCATCTGATGTATTTATAATCAAAACAATAGACACCATCTAGGAGTGTGATATGACACAGTAGATCTAAAAAATTGCTAAAATCAAGGAGCTTGTTGGAAACCACTCTAACAAAAATGAATGACATGTCTTTCTGCTTGGGCGCCTCTTCTCCAGTGTCGTGTGTCTTCTCTTGTCTGTCCTCACGTGTATTCTTTTTGCACACCTTTTCTCCCCTTCTGAAAGTCTCTCCACCTGTCTTGTTCCTTCTATCGGAAGGAAACTCGGGTCAGTCTGGGCTTGTAGGAAAAATTCCCTCTGTGGTACTTCGGGCTGACAATTTTATGTCTCCTCGGCCAAACCCTCCATGCTTCCATTTAAGGGGGTAGTTGATTGTTCAACCACCAGTCCTTCTTTCATTAACTGATTTATCCTTGGGATCGGGATGAGGCTTACTATTTCAACAAGGAGAGATCTGGGTCATTTTGACATAATGAACCCTATCCACAGTTTCCTCACTCTTTCCTCTAGTGATAGGCTAGTCACGGTCTATTAACGTTATGCTTCTCCTTGTGACTTTCCTTTGTTGATTTGGATTAACACCTAGTTTTGTTGCCTCGCACTGCTCTTGGATTGGACCCTATATAAGTACATGATTGCAGAAGTTTTCAAGGGTGGTTTGGATCCACACCACTCTGACCCCCATAATCCACCATCAACTACCATGTACCTCTTTAGCTATACCATGGTTTTGATTGCGGGACCCCTCTAGGATTTTAACGTTCGAGCATGTTCTGTCCCTACAATGAAGTGTGGCCATCGATCTTGTCGCAATCTGTGATATGGGAATGACTTGCTTTTGTTTCCATGCGCTACTCTCGGATTGGACCCTATATAAGCACATGATTGTGGAAGTTGTCAAGGGCGGCTTGGATCCACACCGCTCTGACTCCTTCAATCCACCACCAACTGCCACATACCTCTCTAGCTATACCATGGTTTTGATTACGAGACCGCTCTAGGATTTTAAATTTCGAGCATGTTTTGTCCCCACAATGAAGTGTGGTCATCGATATTGTCGTAATCTACGATCTGGAAATGCCTTGCTTTTGTTGCCACGCGCTGCTCAAGTTTATCCATCTGCCAACTCCAGAATCCTTTTACCATGTTTAGAGATGGCGCCAAATTGACGTTCAGGAGATTTGAATGCTGAGCAGGAATACCTCCTTGAGGACGATCTCCTGGATCCGACGTGGTGGCCTGAAATGAATTCCATGCGTCCTCGGTGGATAAGTTCCATGTGTTGAGTTTAAAAACACCCATGGAGTGGTAGGGCCCGAAGCGACATGGCAGTCTGACATCACTTAGGGACTTCGGGATGTAGAGAATAGAAATCTCCCGAAGTAACTTTATCATGATTGACGTGGCAGTCTCTCGTCACTTCGACACATCGGGCTTCGGGATTTCGGGATGTAAATCATGGAAATATCCTGAAGTAACTTTCTCCTGGTTTATGTGGCAGTCTCTCGTCGCTTCGACACTTCGGACTTCAGGAGTTCAAGAGTTCAAGATCTAAAGCATGGAAATCTTCTAAAGTAAATTTCTCCCAGTTGATGTGGCAATCTCTTGTCACTTCGGCACTTTGGGCTTCAGGACTTCGGGATTTTGGGATGTAAAGCATGGAAATCTCCCGAAGTAACTTTCTCTCAGTTGATGTGGCAATATCTCATCACTTCAGGACTTCAACACTTTGGCACTTCGGGGCTTATGTTCAGTCGTTAATCCTTGCGCGACTTTGAAACTCCAAATGCACGAGAGTCATTAATCTGAATTGTACATGGGATCTCCACCGTTGAAAATTGAACCTGCCTCTTTTCTTGTATTTCAAGCTCGAAATGGATTGCTCAGAATGTTCATTTTGCTCATGGTTTTTCCCTGTGCATACAACATACTTGATCGGCCTGACTTTATCAACCAGAAGAGGAAAAACTTATAGGAAGGTATGCGGAAAAGAGAGAGACATGGCAGAGGTGTAGACTTAGGTCTTAACAACAACTACATATGACGCATGACAACTTCATGTTATAACAAGATCTTTAAAAAATAAGGAATTACTTGATTTGTTTTATAATTTATGTTCGTGTTCAAAGAGTTTTAAGAGAATCATTCTAAATCATCATAGTTTTCATGAGTTAAAAGGTTAGAAAGGTTGATATTATAACAAATATTTTGAA
>ML794487.1:156667-170709 GCA_009831015.1 Picea engelmannii
TTTTATAATTTATGTTCGTGTTCAAAGAGTTTTAAGAGAATCATTCTAAATCATCATAGTTTTCATGAGTTAAAAGGTTAGAAAGGTTGATATTATAACAAATATTTTGAAATTGAGATCTAATGTGGATGTATGGAGAACATTCTAAAAGAAATCACTTCTCATCTTCAACCTTATTAGTGTCACAAAGATGACAAATCCTTTCAGTAATTAACTTAACTTCTTACTATTGTGAATTAATCCTTAATTAAAGTTAATTAATATTAATAATTAACCTATCAAGGTTAGTGTAACATAATTAACCCTTGGTTAATTAGAATGACAAACATCTTTAGAAGCTTGTTTATGTCTACCCATACTAAGCCTATCATTTACTAGTAATTAAGATTAAATTTATAAGAATTTTATATAGTTTCTTGAAATTTTTTGACAAAGAGTAAAAAAACAATGTATCTTATAAAATTTGGGCAAAATAGCTTTAAAGAAAATGGAAATTACAAATCTTTTTTTTTAGAAAAAAACATAAAAAACTTAGCCCAATAACAAAATTTAACCATTAACTTTTCTCTGTTTTAAAATTATTATTAAATAATATTTTATTGTACAGTAATCTTAATTTAAAAAATAATGGATTTAGTACAACCAAACATTGTAAATGCTATTTGTGAACTCAATATCTAATCTTTATGAAAGAATGGAAATTTTCTCTATTATGAATTTGCTATTTTAAAGGCTCGATCTATTCCAACAAGTAGACCTCTTTGCAAGTAGATAATCGCCCTCTCAATAAGATCTATTCATATCTATTAATTATTTTAAATGGTAGAATCTATGTAGTGATTATAAATGTTATTAGTTCTTTTAAATGTTAGAATATATGTAGTGATTCTTAATGTTAAAATCTATGTAGTGATTAAAAATTTGAGTGGATTTAATGGTTAACAACATGTGTTTTTTCCTTGTAGGTTATAAGTTCAAATTCAGAGGAGATAGGGTATGTATATCTTTACAGACTTTAGTCTCATAAACAAGAGGGAATCATATATCAATTTTGGTTTCTGGCTAGGCTCTGACCTTAAAAATAGGTTGTTGTTGTTTTTATTAAAACCTTGATTGATTTATTTTTGCACCAAGAGGTTTGGATTTCTGGCTAGGCTCTGACCTTAAAAATAGGTTGTTGTTGTTGTTATTAAAACCTTGATTGATTTATTTTTGCACTGAGAGGCACATCCTACAACGTAAGGGAGATGTGCCATTTATGTCGATAATGTTCACGTGGCATATGTTGACAAAAATTATAAATGAAATGAACTATTGAGAAAGATTAAATCAAAAATATAAATTAAATCGACCATTGAGAAAGATTAAATCCTTCGAAGTACACACCTTTCCTCAAAATTTTGTGTTCTAAAATTTTTTTTCACTTCCAAGGATTTATTCTTCCAGATGCTTGATAGATATAAGGTTAAGATGGGTCTAGGCTGGTATATTCATAGAGCCTAAAATTACTAAATATTTGTTGGAATTTTGAATGTCTCTAGTTGTGAAGCAATGACTTTGTTATGATCATAATGGGAATATATACAGAGTTAATGTATATGTAATGGGGTTAAATATATGTGTAATAAGGGTCAATTTAGTCAACTTGGTTTAGCTCGAGTGGTTGGTGTTGATATTATGGTAGCTGCGGGAGGTATTAACCTCCACGTGTAACCTTTTGATAAGACTAGAATATTCTGGGAAGAAAGAGAAATCCTAAAACGTTGGATAATAATTCTAGGAGACAATTCGGCTCAAGAGAATATTTAATATTGAGTTATTATCCTCGAGAAAGAGAAGTCGGCCCAGTCAAGTGAGATAGAGTAGTATAAATAGAGGGCACTAGCGCTCATTTGTGAGACTGACTCTCACAATTGCATAAGACCAATGGTGCGCAAGTTTGGAGAGGAACTGTAGTTGTAGTTGTTTATGTTGCAACTGGCATTTCGGTTTTGTCTTGGACTTTTTCTTGGTTATGGTTTGAACTTTCTGCTTGGTCTTTGGTTATTCTTGCTTGGTGCGCTAGCCTTGGAGAAAGGTGTGCTACTTTGGTTAGCTATTGGATTGCTTCCAAAATTATTATGTCTGTCAAGGTTAAGGTGCTTGGGGGTGACCTTTGTGCCTATGGTTGGGTGACAATATTTCTATATTGTCTATGGTGAAATGAGCACACCCATTTTTCTAACAGGTTATGGGCCCACACTATCTTTGGATAGTCTAATCAATGGAAGATAGACTGGGAGTATTTGCTCAGTTATATTTGCAGTTACAGTCAAAGTTTTGGTGTAGCAACGAAACCCTAACCCTTTTGTTAAGGCACCTTAAGTGAATAGATTGACCTAATTCTTGGATAGCCTAGTGCGCCCTAGCCTAGCACACCTCGTGGTACTCTCAACAATCCAAGGTGTCAAGTTTGAGTTTTTGGTCAAAGTCAATGGTTGACCAAGTCAAAGAATTCATGACTTACTCTATGAAGTTATAAAACAAGTTAGAAGGGCCTTCTAACTTTAGAGAATGGAAGACAAGGATTGACCTCATCCTTACCAAGAATAAAGTGTTGGATATCGTGAAAGGCGATATCATGGAACCAAAGTTTGAAGCAGGAAAAGAGAAGGAACATCAGAACATTGTAGTTATAGATAAGTTCAAGGACAATGACATCAATGTTATGAGTTTCATAGTGGACTCTGTAAAATACCACTTGATACCCTACATCTCTCATCTTGACTCATCTAAGAAGATGTACGATGCCCTAACTAACCTTTTTTCAGTCAGAAACATTGGACAAGTAATGAGTCTGAAGAATGAGCTTTGTGACATGAACATGAATGATGATGACATCATAACATCATACTTTGTAAGAATATCTCAGTTAAGAGATCAACTACAAGCTATTGAAGAAATCATTTCAGAAAAGGAACAATATTCTAGTCAAGGTAACAATATTCTTCTATAACATAGATCTTGCACATACCATGTTTACATAGTTCATGTACATATCCTGCATATCTATTTCTTAGAAGAAAAGATGGTCAGTGAAATAATACATATGGAAGAATAAAAAGATAAGGATTGTTATTACGATGACAACTACCAGATAGGCCAAAATCATAATCAAGATTGAAGAGACCCATAAGGAGTCAAATCATAAAGAAGTCAGTAATCAAGAGGAAATTAGAATAAGATGTGTGACACTTTGCAGAAGGAAATAAGGATACAGATGGAAGCATGGACTCTCTTAGATGGAGGGAGTTGATTACATAATTCCAAAAGAAGAACATGCACTCATGCATGAAGCCAGGATTAGGAGGGATATAATCCTAAATGATATGATCCATTAAATAATCCATGAAGATTATGATGTAACTTTCCATGTTCCCCATTGAAAGTAGTAGCCATGAAAAGCAACACGTGTTCAGTTTGACTCTAGAAGAAGTCTTCTTCAAAAAGAAGTCTTAAGTATCCTTGGTTGTCCATCTACATCTATGTTCCTATGATGAACGAAAGAATTTGGAATCTTCAGGGAGGAAGGGCATGGAATCTATAGAAGACTCCATGGACCCCAAAGTTAAAGAGGAATATGAGGAAGAACATGAAGATTCCAAGACAGAAAGAAAATCCAGAACAACAAGTTATTATACTGAGAATCATAAGACTACCATCTTGGTTTGAACCCACTAGAAGAAATCAAGCAAAAGAAATGGAAGTTGTGATGACAAACAGTGTATGTAAGAAAATGTGAAAAAGGCTTATGAATGGAAGTATTACGAGATTCAGAAATAGAGGTTCTTCCAGAAGGACGGAGAAGACTATGGAGACAACTTGTTCCAGTAAACCAAATATTCCTCTTGCAATATCCATGGATTGAAATTTGCATGCTCTTCCCAATAAAGAAAATTGAGAAAGAAGCTTATACCAAAAAGAGACTCATGTGTGCAAATGGAAGAAGACCTTTTCTGGATTCAAGCAACTTGATGCAGAGTATCTCATATACAACATAAGCATGGTGAAAAAATCCTATGACAAAGAAAGTGTATTAGAATGGTTACTCAGAAGTTTGGGATGATGGATTGCAAATCCATGATAATAGATCTGAAGAAGTTGAAGAGACTCTAATCCAATAGACCCATCTCTGTATTGACAATTGATTGACTCATTAATGTATTTGGAGAATACTCATCCAAATATTTGTTTTGTGGGACATTTAAATTACGACAAACAATTGCATGAATTTATCAATTCAGATTGGGTAGGGAGTGCAAATGACAGAAGAAGTGCTACTTGGATATGTTTCAGTTTGAGCTTTTCCACGATGTCATGGGATAGAAGGAAACAAAATTCTCTTGCACTCAGCACTACATAAGCAAAGTATATTGTAGCTTGTGATGATTATAGAAGCAATGTGGCTCTGTAAGTTGGTTTTTGAACCGTCTGATTAGGTATTGAATTTGACCATGATATATTGTAATGATCAAAACCATGTGAATCTTTCAGAGAAAATGATGTTCCATGATAAGTGTACATTGAGATCAAGAATTATATTCTCCGTGATAAGGTCCAGAAGAGAGAAGTGGTTCTCAATTATATCTCCAGTACAGATGAGAAGATAGTAGATATTTTGGTAAATCCTCTGTCCAAGATGAAAAGTTTACATACTTAAGAGACAAGTGGGGGCTTGTGGAGACGACTTCCTAATTGGAAAAGGAAGTGATTACTCCCGGATTGGGAGGGAGCACTGATATGTTATTGATTTATGGACAGTCATTTTCCAGTTCATAAAATGGTCGAGGATGGGAAGTTTCTTTCCAATTCAGAAAGTGGTTCGATATTTCTAACGAACAAGCATTTTACAGTTTGGAAAATGGTCTAGATCGGACAGTCATTTTCGTAATAAAAATGGTCTGATAGATTGTTGATGTACCATAGACAATGATTCCCCTTATCGCCAATGTGGGGGAATGGTCTAGGACAATCATTCTTCTTAGAAGTCACTATGAGTAGTGGTCAAGTAGAATGGTTGGCCTCGTCAGGCAGTCATTCTTTCAAAGTTCACAGTTGTGAGAATTTTCGAAGAATGGTCCATTTTGGAGGTTGGTGTGGGAAAATCATTTCCATAGGAAATGGTCCAGATAGTCATTCCCTAGGGTAGAATCATTCTCTCCAAGTTTCACTTTGATTAGTGCCATAGGATTGGCCCAGTTAGGTGAATGGTCCAGGTTCAACAATCAGGGATAGGAATTCTCTGGGGAAGACTCATTCTCTCTAGGTTTCACTATGATTAGTGTTGGAAGAATGGCTTAATTAGGTGAATGGTCCAGGCTCATAAATCAGGAACATTTATTCTTCTATGCTTGGGAAGAATAGTCTAGATAGCCCATGGATGATTTTTTACCTTCTGAGGGTAGATGCTCTTCCAGATCTCACAAATGTGAGTGGAAGAATGGCCTAGATGACTCATTTTGTATCATGATATTGTTATGCAGGTTGATATAAAATGATATGATTCTTGTGGAGACTATGTGTCTTTGGATAGTAGTTGTATTCCACTGTGGTGGATGTCTTCCACTGGTTGTGACTATGTGTCACTGGTTAGTAGTCGTGTGCTACTAGGTGTGGTTGTGTACCACTGGATAGTAGTTGTGTAATACTATGGATAGACACAATTGTGTTCTATTGGATGGCATTGTTCCGATTGCCATGGAGACTATCACTAGTGTTGGAGATGATTACCAGCTAGATGGATAGTCAGTATGTTGATGGAAAAACATTCTCCCTGTGGAAAATGGTCCAGGATAGTCATTCTTCTAGGATGTATGTCCGGATTAGAATAATAGTCATTGTATCCCATGGCATGGCTTCCAGCATATGTTGGAACAGTTATTCTTCTAGGAAATTTTATCGCATAGTTTGTAGCTAGGATAAAAGGTTGTAAGGTAGCGAGCCAAACTGGCATAACATGAACCTATCCCACCCAATGTCACCACGATGGGAAGGTTCTTTCTATTTAGGGAGGCTAGGCCCAGGGGAGACATCACCGGTGACCTGGGGTTTTGAAAGGGCAAAGGATAATAGGACAAGAACAAGTTCCCCCTTTCACATATCACCGCCAATCAGAGAGTCCCGGATAAACAACCAATAATAAAGTACAACCAAAGAAAATAAAAGCACCTGCTTGAGACAATACAACAAGGAAATTGATACGTGCAATCCTGGTTAGTACTTCAAGTATATTAAAGACTATCTGATATTTAATATGAGCAATTAAAAGTAAATGTTGACGAAGTCAATGTTTACAAAATAGTAATGGCAGTAATGTCACTTCATCAATAAATACTAGAATGATACAACATTCAATACAACAAACAACCTCTTAAATCAATTAATGCCTTCAACTATCATTCAATTACTCAAAAGACAAAACGTTGTTGCAAACAAGATGAAATATTCAAAGGTGACATCAACAACTTAGGGTTAGTAGGTTAGGGTTATTGTAGTTAGGGTTTCAATTCAATAGGTTTGAGAGTGTTTAGATCCAATTCTACTTCAACGTTGGAGGTCTTGGGATCAGTGCCTTAGGGTAGAATGGAGTCAATAAGTGAAGGATGCACAGGTTGAAGGAGACGAGATTTCAAAGGACTGGAGGGAAAAGTTTCAAGGTGTTGCTAAAGCAGGGCCTCAAAGACAGAGCCCTAGGGGAGAGAGGCTCACTTTGATGTTGCAAAAGCAAGGCCTCGTGCTCTCTCCTCCTTCTCGACAAATGACTAGCTTAGATGAAGCACAAAGTCAAGACAAGAAGGCTTAAAGAGGGAGAGTGTTGCTGCGGCAAGGCTCTTTCTTCAAACCCTAAAGAAAAATGGCCCTAGGTGTAGATAACCTAGGCCTCGGACGTTTTCCTTCTCTTGGAATTTACAAGGTACGACTATCACAGGGGAAAGAGAAACAAGGAGTGTAGCTATGACTAGGCTATCTTCCTCTCTTTCAATGGTTAAAGGTTACTCTATCAGGGGACATGAGACAAGGACCTACTTGTGTGATTTTCACCTAGGGTTTTGATTCAACAAATTTATAAGCAATATGCAAGAAATTTAAACTACAACCATTCAATAAGAAGTTTTGCAGAAAAAACACTTATAATTCATGAAGAAATAACCATGCAAACCCTAGTTCTAACACCTTCCTTCAAGAGAAACACCTTCTTCAGCCGCATGGAGGTCTGAACTGGTCATCTCCCCATGTGTACCGGTCCAAATGGTACATGTCCATCGGGCATGGTCCTGCACATCAAAAGTTACGCCCTCCATGGGCTCATCAGTCACCGGGATCATAGCAATGTTAATCACATCTCATCATCAATATTATTAAACATATGCATAAAAACCCTAATACATCAGTCAATAGCTCAAAGATATTACAAAAACCTACAATACAAGATTGGAGAACAAGACAAGACGTCCTATTGGGCTAGTGTCCACAAGAAAAGGAAAGTTCCCAAGAAGATTTCATCCAAGCCATGTAAGTGAGGTGATGTGGTTAGGGGATGTCCAGACATGTGGGTGCAGTGAGGGCCAAGGATGCATAATGTTATCTGTAGGTGCCTTTGTAGAAGGCAAGTTGTACCTATCATGGATGCATTTTTTCCAAGCCTATTCTTGCCTTTATTCTTTTCTATCTTTATTCTTTTATTTGCTTTTTCTTCTTCTTTTTCTTTTTATTCAAGGGTTAACCAGAGGACACTACCTTGGCATGGTGACCAAAGTTGACAGTGTTACCCACAAGTACTTTCATAGGGATGAGAAGGTTGGCTCATGATGAGACCCCTTTCCCTTGGGCATGCAACCAAAGGTCACTGCCCTGGCATGGTAACCAGATGGTGGCATTGTCATACTGTTAGGTACCCATGAACCTAATAGGTTGGCTTGTGATGAGACCCCCTATCCTCTGACTAGGTCTTGTTTGTTATTTTCTGGGTCCCTCTTGTTTCTTGCTGAGAGGCCTTTTATTGCCTTCTCGGGGATCCCTGGGCAAAGCATCTCGAGGTTTTATTTCTAGGATTTTGTCTTTTACCAGGTGCT
Organism: Picea engelmannii; assembly: GCA_009831015.1. Classification (NCBI taxonomy): domain Eukaryota; kingdom Viridiplantae; phylum Streptophyta; class Pinopsida; order Pinales; family Pinaceae; genus Picea; species Picea engelmannii. The sequence continues at coordinate 164,779 of ML794487.1, forward strand.
TTTACCTTCTGGGCCTTTAGCCCCTTCTTCCCACGAGATAAGGTGCAATCCTGCAAATAGGTCAACCCAACGCCCGGACAAGAGGAATGGCATAAATGAGCAGGAGATAAGATGAAACAATGGTGTTATGATGGGAGCGGACGATGGCTTTTCAGCAATCCCCCCAGTGGAAAACCAAGACCTATGGGCACAGGCTTGCTAGGGCACCTAGTCAATTTCCCCTATCATGGTCATGTAGGCTAATGTAAGATCCAAGCAGTTGTTAGAGATAAAAGGAATCATATGCATATATTTAAAGGTTTCAATGATCAAAAGTGACACATACCATGATACCTGGACCAATTACCTCATGGAGCAAGAACCTCTTCTGATACAAGTCGATGGTGATGGATGGTGTTGCTGCTGACAAGACAAAGTTGATGGAAGAAGAAAAGGATGGGACCTCCAGGGCCATTCTCAGGTCAATCCTTCTCTCGTTACTCCATGTCTAGGACCTGTGGGCCTCGAGACACGATCTCCTAGTTATCCCTAAAAATCGAGGATAACAGGACATATGTCCAGATTAGAATAATGGTTCCTGTATCACTTTGTGGAGTGAGTGAATTATTTAGCATCATGCCCGATTACCCAGATGGATCATGGCTTCAAGAGATGATGCAATTGATACTATCAAATGATATTTATAGTGATGATGGTGCTCATGATTTGATCATGATATAGCCTGTGTGGCTATGATGATGCTACCGGTTGAATGGTATGTTTGTGCTCATGACCATTGCCTTTAATAGCTCCCTATATAGGATGGAGTGTTGATATTAGGGTAGATTCTAGATGTATTAACCTCCATGTTTAACCTTTTGATAATACGAGAATATTCCGAGAAGCAAGAGAAACCCTAAAACGATGGATAATAAATCTAGGAGACAAGTTGGCTCAAGAGAATATTTAATATTGAGTTATTAGCCTCCAGAAAGATAATTCAGCCCAGTCAAGTGAGATAGAGTAGTATAAATAGAGGGAGCTAGAGCTCATTTGTCATACTCACTCTTACAACAGCATAAGACCAGTGGTGCGCAAGTTTGGAGAGGAACTCCAGATGTAGCTGCAGCCGCTGTAAATGACATTTTGGTTTTGGTTTGGACTTTCTCTTGGTTATGGTTTGGAATTTCTGCTTGGTTTGTGGTTATTCTTGCTTGGTGCTCTAGCCTTGGAGAAAGTTATGCTACCTTGGTTGGATATTAGATTGCTTCCATAATTATTCTATCTGTCATGGTTAAGGTGCTCGGGGGTGGCCTTTGTGCCTATGGTTGGGTGACAATATTGATATATTGTCTATGGTGAAACAAGCACACCTATTTTTCTAACAGTTGGGAGGAGCAATTTTAAAGGGGGGAGGACTAATATAAGAATACATCGGTGGCCGCCCACCTAGTCCACTGGCTCAAATTACAATTTCCATCCTGGCAGGTTTTCTACATTTTTTTGGGTCCCAAACTTTTGGGGTCAATTTGAGGCCCTAAACGACATTTTTGTGACTTGGCAACGCCCCATATATCCTTATTGAGATGTATTTCATCATTCATAATGTATAATCCTGTACTAAACCTTTTTGACGGGGTACCAAACGCCCCAAATGGAGATCGTATGAAAAAGTTGCACCCTCGGGAAGTTGACGTATCAACTACCCCCATCGAGGCCCACAAACCTTTTGGTGTTTCATCTTTCAGGGTTAGCATTTTTTATATTTAGGGTTTTCTCATTTTTTATTTATATTAAAATGGATTTGGGAGCCTCATCCTCCATAGCTTCAATTTTTTTTAGGATCCACCTTGACACCATCCTGACCAACAATATGACCCAAATACTCCACTTCTAAAGCTCCAAAGGCACATTTAGATTTTTTGAGGAAAAGTTGGTGCTTAGAAAGGAGATGGAGAATTTGATCCACATGGGAAAGATGGGTTTTCCATGTTTTACTATAGATGATAATATCATCAAAGAAAACTAAGAAAAAATCCTGGAGAAAAGGATGAAAGACATGATTCATGAGACTTTTGAAAGTGGAGGGGGAATTACGTAGACCAAAGGGCATGACCAAGAACTCATAGTGGCCCTCATGAGTTCGAAAGGTTGTCTTGGGAATGTCATCCTCTTTCATATGTATCTGGTGGTAACCAGAACGAAGATCAAGTTTAGTAAAGTAGTGAGCACCACTCAATTCATCCAGTAGATCATCAATGACAGGAATGGGAAACTTATCTTTGATGGTGAGTTTATTGAGAGCATGAATTTCGGAACACATGCGCCACGTGCCTTATTTTTTGAGGACCATGACCACAAGAGAAGAATAGGGGCTAGTACTATGGTGAATGACACCTGCATCGAGCAATGCTTGAAATTTTTTCTCAATTTCATTCTTCTGGGCAAAGGGAATGTGATATGGGTGGACATTGGGAGGAAGACTGCCCAGGACTAGAGGAATGGAATGATCATGAATACCGTGGGAAGGTGGAAGGCCATGGGGAATGGAAAAAATAGTGTAGTGTTTGGAAAGTATATGGTGGAGGTTAGGATGCATAGAGGGTGTCTCAACTTCTTGAATGGAATTGAATTGGTAAATAATGTTGGAATGACCTTTTTTGAGGAGATTTTCCATTCGATGGGAACTGATGATCTCAGGGTAGCCTGCTGTGATGCCTTGGAACTTATACTATTGGTCATCCTTTTGAAATTGCATGGTCAATTCCTTAAAATCCATGGGGATGGGACCATGGGGATGGGACCAAGAGTGCGTCACCATTCTACACCCAACACAATGTCACAACCACCCATGTTGATAGTGAACATATGAGATTTTAGGTTGTACTGGACAATTTGGAGACACACATTTTCACAACGCCCCCCACATTTCATGGAACCTCCATTAGCAATCATGATTTGAAAATTGTTGACTGCATGGATATAGCAATGGGTTTCTTGAGAAATGTATTGATGAATGAAATTATGAGTGCTACCACTGTCAATTAGGATAATGACCTTCTAGTTTTTAATGTAGCCAATTATCTTGAGGGTTTGGGGAGTAGAGAAGCCAGTGAGTGCATTTAAGGAAATGACCAGTTCAACTTCTAGTGGATCATATGGTGGAGTGATAGGAGTCGACTCAGGTAGCACGGTTTCATGAGAAGCCTCGATCTTGTCTTCATAAACATCTTCAAAGATGGCCATGAACAACTTATGTTCCTTACACTTGTGCCTCGAAAAAAAAAAATCATCACAATTATAGAAAATAACTTTGAGTTGGTGTTCAACCATTTATGCTTGAGTTAATTTGTGGATCTTGAGCACGGTGGGATGAGGGGGAGTAGTGGATGGGAGAGGGCATAGAAGGAAAGAAGGTTTGCAACGTTGGGAAAGAACAACCTGTTGAGCTTCCTTGGAATGTTGAGTAGCTTCCAGCCAAGTTTGTGGGTGAGTCATGAGGACTTGGGCTCGTATTTCATCCTTGAGGACACTCATAAAGTATTCCCAGAAAAAAGTATCAGACATGCCCTCTATTATGAAATCTAATTGCTCAAATGTAGCTACAAACTCTTCCAATGTACTTGATTGTTTCAATTTGGTCAAACGGCCCAAGGAGTGTGTATCAGTGTCAAAGAGGTCATAAAGTTTAGCTACAAATTGGGTCCAAGCCACATATCCTTGGCGTGATTTTTGACACCATTACCAACGTTCAGGATCCAAATAGAGGACACTATAACGAAGTTTAGCCAAGTCATCAGTGATGCTATGCAAGGAGAATTAGTGTTCCATTTGAGTGATCCAACCGGTGGGATCTGAGCCATTTTTTCACCTCCACTCATGGAATACATTGATCACGATGAAAAGGTTTGGACTGAAACTGTTGGGAATTGGAGGAAGTGGTACCTTCGAGGTTAGAAGGTTGATCAGATGAGGAATGGATTCCATAAATGGGCAGTTTTTCCAGGACCTTGGCAACAAATGAATCAATTTGAGACTCAAGGTGGGATTCAAGCTGGTTGGAAAGGTGGGAATTGAGGTCCTTCTTTAATTCCACTTTCAGGTGGTCCATTTGGGACTCAATGTGGGTAACTATGCGGTTTTCAAGGTCTTGGTTGTGAGTGGGCCATGGTGAGGGGAAAACATAGGAAGAGGTTGGAAATAAAGGTGGGTGAGAAGGGCAGGTGGGTCCATAGAAAAACAAGGATAAGAAATGATACGTATCATTGTGATCAAGACAAAAAGAGGAGTCCAATGGAATAGGTCCCAAGTAGGGGTGTTGGAAACAGGGTCGAGACCATGGGAAAAAAAGGCTAAAAATTGATAGGTATCATTGCGATCAATATGAAAATAGGAGTCCAATGATATAGGTCTCAAATAAAAGTGCGGGCAGGCCCCAAATTTTTTTTTTACTCCTACAGAGTTATACTCCAATCTGAAGAATACTACAGTGTGGAAAGGCCCAAATTCTTAACATGAAAAAATGTGTAGTAATTTCGCAATGAGAATGCAAGAGGTAAATTTACACATCAATATATCTTTTCTGTTCTATTTTTGTTTTTGTCCCAAGGGTTAGGGTATTCAGGGTTTCTACAGACAAGGGTTTACCCTGTGCTATATCTCTCTAATATACGTGCGGGGTCCAACAGTAGTACTCGGCCCAATATCTCAGGGCACCAACTAAGGAAGCTAGACTGTACCCTTAGTCGTACTACCCAACTACCCAAGTACTAGGGAGTATATTCTCGAGTGTTGTTCTCGGTGGCACTATAGCAGTCAAGCAAACAATTGATTTATCTATGGAGGGCTTCAAGATATCTAGGTCGATCCATATACAAGGGATGTTTGATGTGTTACCACTCGAAGGGGTACCAACGAGGGTTACAAAGGTGGCCAACAATGTGTGCTTAAGTACCACTTTTAGTTCCTGCATGTATGCTTCCCCGACCGTGGATTTATGCGTTGAACGACAGATCTTTGTAGCTTTAAGACACTGGAATACGTCTCTACCCTGAAAAAAAAATTACCCACAATATTTTGCCGGGGAAAGTGCTCTGATACCACTTGTAAGGTACCAGATCTATTATAATAGATTAAAACATAAATATTGTAGAGAATAACAGTGGAACAAAACAATATATGACACCACAACACCAAAATAATACCTTTATTGATAGGAAAAAATCTTCACTTATCTCTTTGAGGGGGAAACGTCCAGCAGAGCAACGCTCTATTACAATAATTCTCAAGACAAGACTTCTCATACCCTCGACTCAAAGCGAAAATATAAATATCATATCGTTATGTGTCTCTTAGATAGGTGTTGATGATGATGATGGTTATTGACTTTATGAAACCAAACACTCGTTTCTTGGATCCGTTATCACTCCAAGAGTCACCCCAAACTGCAAATGGGATTAAGCTTGGTAGCATACAAATTGATTTAATTTTAGGTTTAAAATCAAGGATCAACAAGACTTGAAAGGAATGAAAGGACAACAAATATCACTTCAGATCAGTGATAGACCATTGGGAAATTGAGTCATAAACATTCTGCTCATTGATGGCATTTAAGATTCCTATCAGAAAAAATATTGGTATAATGATGAAGAGAAGAATAAGAGAATTAACATAAAGACGAATATTCGCTAAGAAAAGATCCTCTCTGCAAAGAGAATTTAGATGTGTCTAAACAATAAACAATGATAAATAGGTAAGTTTACAACAGGCCTTCTACTGCATCAATAATCTATCAATCAAAGTAAAATTTTAATCCTTAAAATAAAAAATACATTCAAACAAGATGAAGAATAGAACAGAGAACATAGAAGAAAAATATGATGAAACAACGCATATGAATCTTCAATAACATACAATTTATAGCCACATGCCCCTTCGGCTCACAAACTGAAA
>ML794487.1:170735-201539 GCA_009831015.1 Picea engelmannii
CCTCCCCTGATATCATTCATTTTATGTATTTATAATCAAAACAATAGACAACAACTAGGAGTGCGAGTTGGCCTTCCTATCCTAGGATTCTCCACAAAAATCTACAAGTCTAACGTCTGTACCAACAGATCTAACAAACTGCTAAAATCAAGGAGCATGTTGGCAACCACTCTAACAAAAATGAATGGCATGTTTTGCTGCTTGGGCGCCTCTTCTCCAGTGTCGTGTGTCTTCTCTTTTCTGTCCTCACATGTATTCTTTTTTCACACCTTTTCTCCCCTTCTGGAAGGCTCTCCACCTGTCTTGTTCCTTCTGTCAGAAGGAAACTTGGGTCAGTCTGGACCTGCAAGAAAAACTACCCTTTGTGGTACTTAGGGCTGACAGTTTTCTATCTCCTCAGCTAGACCCTCCATGCTTCCATTTAAGTGGGTAGTTGATTGTTCAACCACCAATCCTTCTTTCATTAACTAATTTCTCCTTGGGATCAAGATGAGGCTTATTATTTCAATAAGGAGAGATTTAGGTCATTTTAACATAATGAACCCTCTCCACAGTTTCCTCACTCTTTCCTCTAGTGATAGACTGGTCACTGTCTGTTAATGTTCTGCTTCTCCTTGTGACCTTCCTTTGTTGATTTGGCTTAATGCCTATTTTTGTTGAAGAGGAAAAACTTCTAGGAAGGCATGTGGAAAAGAGAGAGACAGGGCAGAGGTGAAGATTTAGGTCTTAACAACAACTACATATGACCCATGACAACTTCATGTGATAACATTGGCTCCACAGGGGATGGCATGCTACCTGTGAGCTGCCAAGAACAAGAAGCTTCAGTTTCTTATCCTAGGGCTATTTCCACAAAATTTGTATGCCTAAAAGCATCTCCACTTCTTATTGAAAAACCAAGAATATTCACAAACTGAAAACGAAATCACTTCAAACCAAAATATTGAAAACTGAGCTTTATTCACCCTACTCCTACTCTAATCAAGTATGTTGCTTCTTGATCAAGTAAGATCATGCTTCCAATGAAGCCATGCAAGTATCTGACTAACAACTTGAAATTTCCTTCCAACTTTATGCAAATTCATAAACACACAAACTGCAACATGTAAATCACAAACTTAGAAATCATACCTACAATCCATAAATCTGGCCTTAAAGATGGAAATAGTTGAAAATTCATCATTGAAAAACATCTCCATATAAGTGGCAACTGGATCTTGAAATTTGTACAAAACTTATTGTTTCTCAACAACTGACAGAGAAACATGCATCATCAATTTCTCATCTAATCCTTTTTTTTCTCCTTTACAATATGCTTGTAACTCAGACCCGTAACTTTCTTCTGCCGATGTATACACTTGCTCTTTGACATCAGAATATTCAAAAGAGACATGTTGATCTTCATAAATATTTAATACAACATATACATTTGATATGATGCCAGATGTTTCTGTGTTATTGCTATCATAATGAATATCATTCAACACCTCTTGATCTTCATGGTAAAATATTTCTTCTACAATAAATGCTTCATCACAAATCTAGTTTTTGAGACTAGAGGAATCTTTATGAAGCAAAGAAAACCCATAACAACATTCTTCAAGAAGATGTTTATCTGAAAATAACTCTTTACAAAATGAATTGAAAACTGCATGGAAACCTGTCAAAGAGATGATACTTGCAAATGGAAGAGATCGACACCAATCACGAGCAATCCCTTCTAATGAATACCTGAAAAGATTAACCTGAACATCTGCATACACGATATGAAGTTGATGAATAAAATCATGAAAATCTAGCGAATGTATAGCTGGTACCTCCCACTCTTCTCCTCGAAATTTAGGAAGGCTAATTTCCCATTCATCTCTACTAGGCATTGGATTAGGGAAACCAACTATCTTTGAAAAATCACAGAAAGCATACCTATGAGCTAAAATCTTGTCCATTTCAAACCAGTGGAGCCGTCAATAGATTTCCGAACAATGGACTTGCCATGGTGAAAGATGAGCAGTCAGAACAATGTGTCCAGCTTCAGTTCACCATCTAAAACTAGATCCCTTCGTTCTCATTCTCCTAGGGAAGATATCTTCACTTCTGTCCCCGACAACAACACCATTTATGTTATCACTCCAAGAGTCACCCCAGACTACAAATGGGAGTAACCTTGGTAACATACAAATTGATTTAATTTTAGGTTTAAAATCAAGGATCAACAATACTTGAAAGGAATGAAAGGACAATAGATATCACTGCATATCAGTGATAGACCATTGGGCAATGGTGTCATAAAATTTTTTCTCATTGAAGGCATTTAAGCTTCCTATCAGACAAAATATTAGTATAATGATGAAGAGAAGAATAAGAGAATTAACATAAAGATGAATATTCGGTAAGCAAAGATCCTCTCTACAAAGATAATTTAGATGTGTATGAACAATAAACAATGATAAATAGGCAAGTTTATAGAAGATCTTCTACTGCATCAAGAATCTATCAATCAAAGGAAAATTTTAATCCTTAAAATAAAAAATACATTCAAACAAGATGAAGAATAGAAAAGAGAACATAGAAGACAAATCTGATGAAACAACTCATATGAATCTTCAATAACATACAATTTACAACCACATGCCCCTCCAGCTCACAAACTGAAATATACATTCATTCCATTTCTCANNNCTGATGTATTTATAATCAAAACAGTAGACACCAGCTACGAGTGTGATCTGGCCTTCCTATCCTAGGATTCTCCACAAAAATCTACAAGTCTAACGTCTGTACCAACAGATCTAAAAAATTGCTAAAATCAAGGAGCTGGCAACCACTCTAACAAAAATGAATGACATGTCTTGTTACTTGGGAGCCTCTTCTCCAGTGTCATGTGTCTTCTCTTGTCTGTCCTCACATGTATTATTTTTTCACACCTTTTCTCCCCTTCTGAAAGGCTCTCCGACTGTCTTGTTCCTTCTATCAGAAGGAAACTCGGGTCAGTCTGGGCCTGTAGGAAAATTTCCCTCTGTTGTACTTTGGGCTGACAATTTTATGTCTCCTCGACCAGACCCTCCATGCTTCCATTTAAGTGGGTAGTTGATTGTTCAACCACCAGTCCTTCTTTCATTAACTGATTTATCCTTGGGATCAGGATGAGGCTTATTATTTCAGCAAGGAGAGATCTGGGTCATTTTGACATAATGAACCCTCTCCACAGTTTCCTCACTCTTTCCTCTAGTGATAGGTTGGTCACGGTCTGTTAACGTTCTACTTCTCTTTGTGACCTTCCTTTGTTTATTTGGATTAACGCCTAGTTTTGTTGCCATGCGCTGCTCTTGGATTGGACCCTATATAAGTACACGATTGCAGAAGTTTTCAAGGGCGTTTTGGATCCACACCGCTCCGACCCCCGTAATCCACCACCAACTTCCATGTACCTCTTTAGCTAAACCATGGTTTTGATTGCGGGACCCCTCTAGGATTTTAATGTTCGAGCATGTTTTGTCCCCACAATGAAGTGTGGTCATTGATCTTGTCGCAATCCGCGATCTGGAAACGCCCTGCTTTTTTTTCCACACGCTGCTCTCGGATTGGACCCTATATAAGCACATGATTGTGGAAGTTTTCAAGGGTGGTTTGGATCCACACCACTCTGACTCCTGCAATCCACCACCAACTGCCATGTACCTCTCTAACTGTACCATGGTTTCGATTGCGAGACCGCTCTAGGATTTTAACATTCGAGCATGTTCTGTCCCCGCAATGAAGTGTGGTCGTCGATCTTGTCGTAATCTATGATCTGGGAATGCCTTGCTTTTGTTTCCACGCGTTTCTCAAGTTTATCCATCTGCCAACTCCAGAATCCTTTTACCATGTTTAGAGATGGCACCAAATTGGCATTCAGGAGCTTTGAATGTTGAGTAGGAATAGCACCCGGAGGACAATCTCCCAAATCCGACGTCGTGGCCTGAAATGAATTCCATGCATCCTCGGTGGATAAGTTCCATGTGTTGAGTTGAAAAACACCCGTGGAGTGGTAGGGCCCGAAGCGACATGACAGTATGACGTCACTTAGGGACTTCGGCTCTTCGAGACTTTGGGATGTAGAGAATGGAAATCTCCCGAAGTAAATTTATCCCAGTTTATGTGGCAGTCTCTCGTCACTTCAACACTTTAGGCTTCGGGACTTCGGGACTCGGAATGTAAAGCATGGAAATCTCCCGAAGTAAATTTCTCCCGGTTGACGTGGCAGTCTCTCTTCACTTCGTCACTTTGGGCTTTAGGACTTCGGGAGTTCGGGATGTAAAGCATGGAAATCTCCCGAAGTAATTTTCTCTCGGTTGACATGGCAGTCTCTCATCACTTCGGGACTTCGGGACTTCGACACTTCGGGGCTTATGTCTAGTCGTTAATCCTTGCGCGACTTTGAAACTCTGAATGCACAAGAGTCGTTAATCTGAACTGTACATGGGATCTCCACTGTTGAAAATTGAACCTGCCTGTTTGTTTGTATTTCAAGCTCGAAATGGACTGCTCGGAATGTTTCATTTTGCTCATGGTTTTTCCCTATGCATACAACATACTTGATCGACCTGACTTTATCAACCAGAAGAGGAAAAACTTCTAGGAAGGTATGTGGAAAAGAGAGAGACATGGCAGAGGTGTAGACTTAGGTCTTAACAACAACTACATATGACCCATGACAACTTCATGTTATAACAGGATCTTTAAAAAATAAGGAATTACTTGATTTGTTTTATAATTTATGTTCATGTTCAAAGAGTTTTAAGAGAATCATTCTAAATCATCATAGTTTTCATGAGTTAAAAGGTTAGAAAGGTTGATATTATAACAAATATTTTGAAATTGAGATCTAATGTGGATGTATGGAGAACATTCTAAAAGAAATTAATTCTCATCTTCAACCCTATTAGTGTCACAAAGATGACAAATCCTTTCAGTAACTAACTTAACTTCTTACTATTGTGAATTAATCCTTAATTAAAGTTAATTAATATTAATAATTAACCTATCAAGGTTAGTGTAACATAATTAACCCTTGGTTAATTAGGATGACAAGCATCTTTAGAAGCTTGTTTATGTCTACCCATACTAAGCCTATCATTTACTAGTAATTAAGATTAAATTTATAAGAATTTTATATAGTTTCTTGAAAATTTTTGACAAAGAGTAAAAAAACAATGTATCTAGCAAATTAGCTTTAAAGAAAATGGAAATTACAAAATCTTTTTTTAGAAAAAAAACATAAAAAAAAATTAGCCAAATTTTTTCTCGCTTTTAAAATTATTATTAAATAATATTTTATTGTACAGTAATCTTAATTTAAAAAATAATGGATTTAGTACAACATTGATTTTACCGAACCAACCATATTTTTAAATGTTAATTTATGAAAGTATTTAACTTTTTATAAGAGTCTATTCGTACAACCAAACATTGTAAATGCTATTTGTGAACTCAATATCTAATCTTTATGAAAGAACTTCATATTCACACATGGAAATTTTCTCTATTACGAATTTGCTATTTTAAAGGCTCGATCTATTCCAACAAGGGAAGCAAGAGAAACCCTAAAACGTTGGATAATAATTCTAGGAGAGAAGTCGGCTCAAGAGAATATTTAATATTGAGTTATTATCCTCGAGAAAGAGAAGTCAGCCCAATCAAGTGAGATAGAGTAGTATAAATAGAGGGCGCTAGCGCTCATTTGTCATACTCACTCTCACAACTGCATAAGACCAGTGGTGCGCAAGTTTGGAGAGGAATTGCAGTTGTAGTTGTTGATGTTGCAACTGGCATTTCGGTTTTGTCTTGGAATTTCTCTTGGTTATGGTTTGAACTTTCTTCTTGGTCTTTGGTTATTCTTTCTTGGTGCGCTAGCCTTGGCGAAAGGTGTGCTACTTTGGTTGGCTATTGGATTGCTTCCGAAATTATTTTGGTTGTCAAGGTTAAGGTGCTTGGGGGTGACCTTTGTGCCTATGGTTGGGTGACAATATTTATATATTGTCTATGGTGAAACGAGCACACCCATTTTTCTAATAGGTTATGGGCCCACACTATCTTCGGACAGTCTAACCGCTGGAAGATAGATTGGGAGTATTTGCTCAGTTATAGTTGTAGTTGCAGACAAAGTTTTGTTGCAACAACGAAACCCTAACCCTCTTGTTAACGCACCTTAAGTGAAGATATTGACCTAATTCTTGGATAGCCTAGTGTGCCCTAGCCTAGCACACCTCCTGGTACTCTCAACAAGCCAAGGCGTCAAGTTTGAGTTTTTGGTCAAAGTCAATGATTGACCAAGTCAAAGCATTCATGACTTACTCTATGAAGTCAGAAAACAAGTTAGAAGGGCCTTCTAACTTTAGAGCATGGAAGACAAGGATTGACCTCATCCTTACCAAGAATAAAGTGTTGGATATCGTGAAAGGCAAGATCATGGAACCAAAGTTTGAAGCAGGAAAATAGAAGGAACATCATAACATTGCAGTTATGGATAAGTTCAAGGACAATCACATCAATGCTATGAGTTTCATAGTGGACTCTATAAAATACCACTTGATACCCTACATCTCTCATATTGACTCATCTAAGAAGATGTACGATGCCCTAACTAACCTTTTCTCAGTCAGAAACATTGGACAAGTAATGAGTCTGAAGAATGAGCTTCGTGACATGAAAATGAATGATGATGACATCATAACATCATAATTTGTAAGAATATCTCAGTTAAGATATCAACTACAAGCTATTGAAGAAATCATTTCAGAAAAGGAACCGGTAAATATAGTACTCAATGGCCTTCCCAAGACATCTGATGCATTTGCCGCAAGCATGAACACAAGAAAAGAGTATCCCACATTTGAAGAACTTTGTACTTGTAGTGCACAAGAAGAATCAAGGATTATCACAAAAGACAAATCCCAAAAGAAATATGATGATCAAGCCTTCACAACAAAATTCAAGAATTTCGGGAATAAGAGGAAGTTTGGCTTAAGGAACAAACCAAATCAAGAAAAGGATATGTCAAAATACAATGCTTTAACTGTCGAAAATATGGTCACTACAGGAACCACTGTCCTGAGTTAAAGAAAAGGAAGGAAATCGACTAAGCAAACATTGCAGAAGAAAGGGAACCCTCAAAGAAATCCAAGCAGGATAAAACAAACTTCTTCTTCTAGTCAAGGTAACAATATTCTTCTATAACATAGCTCTTGCACATACCATGTTTACATGGTTCATATACATATCCTGCATATCTATTTCTTAGAAGAAAAGATGGCCAGTGAAATAATACCTATGGAAGAATAAAAAGATAAGGATTTCTATTACGATGACAACTGCCAGATAGGCCGAAATCATAATCAAACTTGAAGAGACCCATAAGGAGTCAAATCATAAAGAAGTCAGTAATCAAGAGGAAATTAGAATAAGACTTGTGACACTTTGCATAAGGAAATAAGGATACGGACGGAAGCATGGACTCTCTTAGATGGAGGGAGTTGATTACATAATTCCAAAAGAAGAGCATGCATTCATGCATGAAGCCAGGATTAGGAGGGATATAATCTTAAATGATATGATCCATTAAAGAATCCGTGAAGATTATGATGTATCTTTCCATGTTCCTGATTGAAAGTAGTAGCCATGACAAGCAACACGTGTTCAGTTTGACTCTAGAAGAAGTCTTCTTCAAAAAGAAGTCTTAAGTATCCTTGGTTGTCCATCTACATATATGTTCCTATGATGAACGAAAGAACTTGGAATCTTTAGGAAGGAAGGGCATGGAATCTATAGAAGACTCCATGGACCCCAAAGTTAAAGAGGAATATGAGGAAGAACATGAAGATTCCAAGAAAGAAAGAAAAGCCAGAACAACAAGTTATTATACCAAGAATCATAAGACTACCATCTTGGTTTGAACCCACTAGAAGCAATCAAGCAAAAGAAATGGAAGTTGTGATGACAAACAGTGTATGTAAGAAAATGTGAAAAATACTTATGAATGGAAGTATTACGAGATTCAGAACTAGAGGTTCTTCCAGAAGGATGGAGAAGACTATGAAGACAACTTGTTCCAGTAAACCAGATATTCCTCTTGCAATATCCATGGATTGAAATTTGCATGCTCTTCCCAATAAAGAAAATTGAGAAAGAATCTTATACCAAAAAGAGACTCATGTGTTCAAATGGAAGAAGACCTTGTCAGGATTCAAGCAACTTGATGCAGAGTATCTCATATACAACATAAGTGTGGTGAAAAAATCCTATGACAAAGAAAGTGTATAGAATGGTTACTCAGAAGTTTGGGATGATGTATTGTAAATCCATGATAATAGATATGAAGAAGTTGAATAGACTCTAATCCAGTAGACCCATCTCTGTATTGACAATTGATTGGTTCGTTAATGTATTTGGAGAATACGCATCCAAATATTTGTTTTGTGGGATGTTTAAATTACGACATACAACTGCATGAATTTATCGATTCATATTGGGTAGGGAGTGCAGATGACAGAAGAAGTGCTACTTGGATATGTTTCAGTTTGATCTTTGCCACGATGTCATGGGCTAGCAAGAAACAAAATTCTCTTGCACTCATCATTACAGAGGCAAAGTATATTGCAGCTTGTGATGATTGTATAGAAGCAATGTGGCTCTGTAAGTTGGTTTCTGAACCGTCTGATTAGGTGTTGAATTTGACCATGATATATTGTAATGATCAGAATCATGTGAATCTTTCAAAGAAAATGATGTTCCATGATAAGTGTACATTGAGATCAAGCATTATATTCTCTGTGATAAATTCTAGAAGAGAGAAGTGATTCTCAATTATATCTCCATGGATGAGAAGATAGTAGATATTTTGGTAAATCCTTTGTCCAAGATGAAAAGTTTACATACTTAAGAGACAAGTAGGGGCTCGTGGAGACGACTTCCTGATTGGAAAAGGAAGTGATTAATCCCAGTTTGGGAGGGAGCACTGATATGTTATTGATTTATGGACAGTCATTTTCCATTTCATAAAATGGTCTAGGATGGGAAGTTCCTTTCCAGTCTAGAAAGTGGTTCGATATTTCTAACGAACAAGCATTTTACAGTTCGGAAAATGTTTTAGATTGGATAGTCATTTTCGTAATAAAAATGGTTTGATAGATTGTTGAGGTACCATAGACAATGACTCCCCTTATGGCCAGTGTGGGGGAATGTTCTAGGAAAATCATTCTTCTTAGCAGTCACTCTGAGTAGTGGTCAAGTAGAATGGTTGGCCTTGTCACACAATCATTCTTTTGAAGTTCACAGTTGTGAGAAGTTTTGAAGAATGGTCCATTTTGGAGGTTGGTGCGGGACAATCATTTCCATAGGAAATGGTCCGGACAGTCATTCCCTAGGGCATAATCATTCTCTCCAATTTTCACTTTGATTAGTGCCAGAGGATTGGCCCGGTTAGGTGAATGGTCCAGGTTCAACAATTAGGGATAGGAATTCCCTGGGGAAGACTCATTCTCTCTAGGTTTCACTGTGATTAGTGTTGGAATAATGGCTCAGTTAGGTGAATGGTCTAGGCTCATAAATCAGGAACACTTATTCTTCTATGCTTGGGAAGAATAGTCCAAATATCCCATGGGTGATGTTTTACCTTCTAAGGGTAGATGCTCTTCCAGATCTCACAGATGTGAGTGGAAGAATGGCCCAGATGACTCATTTTGTATCATGATATTGTTATGCAGGTTGATATCAAATGATATGATTGTTGTGGAGACTATGTGTCTCTGGAAAGTAGTTGTATGCCATTGTGGTGGATGTGCTCCACTGGTTGTGACTATGTGTCACTGGTTAGTAGTTGTGTGCTACTAGGTGTGGTTTTGTACCATTGGATAGTATTTTTGTACTACTATGGATAGACACAATTGTGTTCTATTGGATGGCATTGTTCTGATTTCCATGGAGACTATCACTATTGTTGGATATGATTACCAGCTAGATGGATAGTTAGTATGCTGATGGAAAAACATTCTCCCTATGGAAAATAGTCCAGGATAGTCATTCTTCTAGGATGTATGTCCGGATTAGAAGAATAGTCATTGTAGCCCATGACATGGCTTCCAGCATATGTTGGAGCAGTTATTCTTCTAGGACATATGTCCAAATTAGAATAATGGTTCTTGTATCACTTTGTGGAGTGAGTGAATTATTTATCATCATGCCTGATTACCCAGATGGAGTATGGCTTCAAGAGATGATGTAGTTGATGCTATCAAATGATATTGATAGTGATGATGGTGCTCATGATTTGATCATGATATAGCCTGTGTGACTATGATGATGCTACCGATTGAATGGTATGTTTGTGCTCATGACCATTGCCTTTAATACCTCCCTATCTAGGAGGGAGTGTTGATATTAGGGTAGCTGCGGGATGTATTAACCCCCACGTTTAACATTTTGATAAGACTAGAATATTCCAGGAAGCAAGAGAAACCCTAAAATGTTGGATAATAACTCTAGGAGACAAGTTGGCTCAAGAGAATATTTAATATTGAGTTATTAGCCTCCAGAAAGAGAATTCATCCCAGTCAAGTGAGATAGAGTAGTATAAATAGAGGGTGCTAGAGCTCATTTGTCATACTCACTCTTATAACTGCATAAGACCAGTGGTGCACAAGTTTGGAGAGGAACTGCAGTTGTAGCTGCATCCGCTGCAAATGACATTTTGGTTTTGGTTTGGACTTTCTCTTGGTTATGGTTTGGACTTTCTGCTTGGTTTGTGGTTATTCTTGCTTGGTGCGCTAGCCTTGGAGAAATTTGCACTACCTTGGTTGGATATTAGATTGCTTCCATAATTATTCTATCTGTCATGGTTAAGGTGCTCGGGGGTGACCTTTGTGCCTATGGTTGGGTGACAATATTGATATATTGTCTATGGTGAAATGAGCACACCTATTTTTTTAATAGTTGGGAGGAACAATTTTTAAGGGGGGAGGACTAATCTAAGTGGACATTGGTGGCCGCCCACCTAGTCCACTGGCTCAAAATACAATTTTCATCTTGGCAGTTTTTCTACATTTTTTTGGGTCCCAAATTTTTGGCATCATTTTGAGGCCCTAAACAACATTTTTGGAACTTGGCAATGCCCCATATATCCTTATTGAGATGTATTGCATCATTCATAATGTATAATCCTCTACTAAACCTTTTCGACAGGGTACCCAGCACCCCAAATGGAGATCGTATGAAAATTTTTCTCCCTCAGGAAGTTGACGTATCAACTACCCCCATCGAGGCCCACAAACTTTTTGGTGTTTCATCTTTTAGGGTTAGGGTTTTTGATATTTAGGGTTTTCTCATTTTTTATTTATATTAAAATGGATTTGGGAGCCTCATTGTAATCATCTTCTTGCGAATGAGAGTAGATGACACATATCTCTTCAAAGATAAGCTACCAACATTCTAGTTAGCTTGCGTGATTTTCATTTTAAAGTCTTTGGTATTCTAGACAACCATTAATAGAATTATACTTTTATTGTATTACAGTGTTCCTTGCAATATATCTGTGTATCTCCTTGTTATATCTCTGTTATATTTCTGCCTTCATGTCTTTCTCAAAATAATCTGGATCAGCGGTATAAGATCATTCTACTCCTTGTTCTTAGTGCATGTCCTCGATGAGGTCAGGGTATAGAGAGTTGGGTGTTGATCTTTTCTCTCTTGAGGAAAACCACTCTCACCCACACAAGAAACCCCCCAGGGAGGAAGAAAAGAGGGACTATAGAGCAGGATATCCTAGCAAACTATTGCTCGAGGAATCCCTCACGCGACAAAGGAAAAATATGATGGATAATTTTGTTGAGATCCTTCGATGGATGTCAACAACAATGGAGGCACATTTAACTAGTAGTCCCTTCATAGGTGCAATTCCCTTTAAGGTACAAGTTAACTTTCATATTCCTTTTTTTGAAGGCCAGATAGATGTCGACGCTTTGGAAAAATGGTTATTTATTCTAGAGGGTTATTTCTTTGTCCAAAAATTTTCCAACAATGAAAAAATCACCTTCGTGCTCCTTAAGGCCCTTCCCCATATCATAGATTGGTGGGAGACTTACTATGAGAAACCTGTTGAGGATGAATCTGCAATTTTTGGGCTAGGACCCACTTGGGTAGATTTTTTTTATGCCCTCAAGAAACAATATTACCCTGTTGGAAACTATGATGACTAGTACATGAGATGGACCACACTATGTCAACAAAGGGGGCAAATAGTGTCGTAGTTCACAAATACCTTCCATACCTTTCACACCAAGATGGGTATCAAATAATCTGAGAGCCATCTAGTTCTAAAATATCGTTGGGCTCTACACAGGTACATACAAACCAAAATGGATTTTCTGGAAATCTTGTCATTGGGAGTTGATTATCGATATGTTGTCAAAATCGAGAAGAAATTCAAGCAGCAGAACAAGCGGGAGTTCAGGTTTACAAATCCGCTATAGACGAAGTATGGTAAGGGTGTCTAACTTCTAGGGAAAATGATAGAGTAATGATGACTAGTCCTAGTACAACCAGTCCAAGCCACCAACAAATAAGGGTAATGGGAAGTTGAAGAATGACAATGGAAAGTGGTGTGAGTTACAAAAAATCCCTTGGCACAATACTGATGAATGTCTCTCCAAACAATCATTTTTGGTAGAGACAAAAGCCTCAAGGTCAGATGTTGACCCAGACTCTGATTCAGAACTAGAAAAGGAAAGATGGATCATTGACGCATAAGCCACTGTCACCGTCGCTACCACAAAAGTCCAACCAGAGGAACCATAGGAGCTTGAAGAAGGGGAGTACCTCTTCCACTCACAGATGTGGGTGAAGGAAACCCCACTCCATTTCATTGTTGAAAGAAGTAGCCAGAAGAACCTAATCTCAATAGAGGTCATCAAGAGGTTGAACTTGAAAATGACATTGCATCCTCAGTCATACACCATCAACTAGCTCAACCAGGGACTGGACATCCGACTCAACAAGCAATGTCTCTTGCACTGCGACATAAAATCCTTCAAAGATGAGGTATTGTGTGATGTTTCCCCATTGAATTTTTTTATGGTTTTATAGGACAACCATGTATGTGGAAGTGCCATGTTGTTTATGAATGTAGGTCCCATAGTGTCATTATTACTTTAGGAGATCAAATATATAGGTTACTGGAGGCAATCCCAACTACTGCGGTCTCTTTGATCTCTACGACCTGCGAAGTAGTTCAAAAAGGTAGCCTCTCAGACCGAGATATTTTTCCTCTTTATGGTTTGGTCTAAAGGTGAACGAAAGGTCACTACAACTACCAAAACCTTTGCATGGGGTCTCTTTGCACATTAGCAGTAGATGAACAAGATAGTAGAAGAGCACAAATACATGTTTTCCTCGCCTACTAGGCTGCCTATACATTGTCAGGTAATGCACTCAATTCATTTGACACCCAGTGCTCCTCTTCCTAATGACCCCATATACAGGCATTCTGTTATGGCGAATGAAAAAATCAAACACCAGATCCAAGAGTTAATTCTAAAGGGCCACATCAGACAAAACTCCTCACCTTGCGGGAGCCCAATTGTTCTTGTGCCCCTAGTGGATGAGCACTAGTGGGTGTATTAGATCCCTTGTTATATTGTTCAAGAGTCAAACCTGCATGTAACCCTAATTGTAATGTAAAGGGTACAAGTTGGCCCCACCTTAATGTGATTAGTAATAAATGTAAAAGATAATTAATATGGTTTATATTAATTATAATGTGACTTAGAGAGGTCGGCCCTGTTGTTCCAATATACATGTTTGTTGATATGACAAGTCTAATATAAGTAAAGGAATATTCCCCATTGTGGAATCATATCCTTCACACAAGTTTGGAAATTTCAGCAAGTATATCTCCTTGGGAAAAGTGCGCACCTCTCTTGGGCGCTAATATTCTAGGGTTTGAGCACCCTCTTGTGTGCTAGGTCTTATTGGTGGTGAAGGTATTTTTGTTGAATAATATAACAAAGTATTTGGTTGGGTTTTCTTCCCTTGTTGAGAAGGGTTTCCCAGGATACTTCTTGTGTTCTTGTGCATGGTGTTTCTTCTTGTGATCTTGGTTGTTGCAACATTATTATTTATGGTTAAGTGAAATGATAAAAATGTAATGAACTTCATGATTAACCTAGATTATGAGAAATAAACATGGTATAAGAGAATAGGTCTTGAAGAACACATTGCACAAACAACTTTCAGTC
Source organism: Picea engelmannii (assembly GCA_009831015.1). Lineage (NCBI taxonomy): Eukaryota > Viridiplantae > Streptophyta > Pinopsida > Pinales > Pinaceae > Picea > Picea engelmannii. The sequence continues at coordinate 185,000 of ML794487.1, forward strand.
ATCCTCTCTCTCTTCTGCAGAAACCGTACGACCCTCCTAGGGTTCCCAGAAAATCGGTATGGCCTGCTCTTCTATAGGTTTTCAACACTTGGATGTTGGGGCTAAAAATGGCATAGGAGTGTATGTTCTCCTTCGGAACACCTCCAACAAGATTTAGATCAAAATTCCGAGCATTTTGAAATTTTGGCCCTAGGGTTTCTAGGGTTTTGCCAATTTCTGCAGAAATTTTAGTATTAGGGTTTCTGCAACTCATTGAAGGATCTCTTCATATCACCAATGTTCTATCATATTTCAAAGGACTATTGTTGGAAGTCATGAGTCCAACAAAACCTAAAAGTGCTAGCCTAGCCTAGTCGTTAGGTTTTCCAGCCTAGTTGACAAAGATTTGTGAAGAATCTAAAATTATGATGAACAAAACTATGATGGAAGTTAAGCTTGATGGATCAAGCAACTTCAAGTTTCTGGAAGACAAGAATTCAAAGGAAGACTTATGGTGGTTAATGCAAAAAGGTGTCACTGTGACATATCTCCTTCATGAAGATGTCAAGAGGACATAGATCAGCCAAGAGCCATTGGAGAAATCATATCAACACCCCCAGGTATGCACTTGTATATATATTATGCGTATCATTGTCATAAGGGAAATTGCAGGAGGAAGGAAAATTTTGTTGAAGTCATGGATGCAGAGGGATCTCAGTGCATTCAGAATAACAACACACTCAAAGTGAAGACTCCAAGTTCGATTGTTGACATTGTCATTCCTCTAACCTATATTTCTAAAGTTTGCTACATTACAAGTAGGTGTTGTAGCTATGACAACAATCCTTAAATTATTTTTAATTCTAGAGATGCACTCATTATTCTCCTTTAGGAGATATTCTTGTCCTGGTTCCTCTTGTTTTCTTGTTCCAGATAGGTTAACAATAAAGGAAGATGTGTATCCTTCAAAGGGATCCACTTGACTTAGAGGGAGTCAAAACTAATTGAGAAAGAGGAAGAATAGAACTATCATTGGGGCAACCAATAATACATGATCATAATATTTCCATGATTCTATGGGAAGAAGCATGCATGACACAATATATGTTTAGAACAAGAGTCTTCACCAGACTTTGAAAAACATAACTCCCAAAGAAGTCTTCACTAGAATGAAGCCTGAGATTGAACACTTCAGGTTATTTGGGTGCCCAATGTATTTTCATGTACCCAAAGAGAAGAAGTCCAAGCTAGATCCTTTAGAAAGAAAGGATACAGTGAATCTTCAAGGACATTCCAAATCAACATCCCTGGTCAGAGACAGATTGAGACAAGCAGAGACGTTGTCCTTGAAAAAGAGATAGTCTTTCAAAGATCCAGAGAATCTCAGATGGAGATTGACAGTAAGACAATACCATCTCCCCCTTCAGCAGTTCAAAGGGAGACAAACATTATTCCATTTGATCTAGTTGTTCCAGTTGATATGTTCAGAGATATTTCAGTAGGGCATAAAATTCCTACCTAGACTCACTCTGCAAGAGGCAGAGAAACATACAAGCCTCTCAAGGCACATCTCGAGAAAGCAAAAGAGATTTTCGAGCTATCCTTCAGTCATGAGCCACTTCATTGATGTTGAGCCTCCTTGTATTAAGAGAAGCAATAGGAGAACAGATATGGAAATACCATAACAGGAGAATACTAGTATATCTTAAAGAATGATGTATAAGATATTATTCAGAAGAGAAGTTTGTGGTAACTTCCAAGTGGATCTATAAGATCAAGCATGCAACTGATGGAAGTGTTGAGAAATACAAAACAAGATATATAGCCAGAGGTTTCTCACAAACAGAGGGAGTTTTCTATGATGAGACACTTGATCCAGTAAACCTGATACACTTCCATCCGTACTACCATCCATGAGTTGGAAACTATATCAGATAGATAGATTCTTGATAAGTTGGGATTTCATAAAGAGTGTTTCTGATCCAAACCTATATCATTACAGTGTTGGTGACGAGAGCCTTGTTTTGATGACTTATTCAGAAAGACTTGTTGTTGGATACAAGTAATCCTTGACTTTTGAATTTGAGATGAAGAATCTGAGTATGATGCACTACTTCTTGGGACAAGAAGTATGATAGAGGACCAATGAGATTTTCTTGAGTCAAGGAAAATATACAATAAAAATATTAAAGAAGATCAATATGACAGAATGAAAAATCCACCATGATGGATTTAAAGAAGAAGATTGATGATGATTAAGACAAGATTGATCCATAGCTGATTGGATCACTAATGTATCTGGTTAACACCGGACTTGATTCATGCCATGTAGTGAATGTGCTTAGTCATTTCATGAGTCAACTGAGACAGACTCACTAGACAACAACAAAACATGTATTGAGATATATTCGAGGCACAGTCGGATATGGCCTGAGATATGCCTCTAGTGTGAACTTGAGTTTGCAGGATATGTCGATTCATATTGAGCATAAAGTACAGTGGACCGGAAGAGCACATCCGATTGATGTTCTACCGTGAAGTTTGCCATGGTTTCTTGATACAACAGGAAACAAAACTCTATGGCCTTGAGTACCACAGAGGCAGAGTATATAGCATCGAGTGTGCAAAGAAATGTGGCTTCACAAGCTTCTGACAGATTTACTTGACCATGAGATGGATCCTATTATGATAACCAAGAGTCGTGTGTAAATCTCCTTGAGAACCCAATGTTTCATGATGGATCAAAACATGATGAGCTGAAATATCCTTATATCAGAGATATGATGCAGAGGAAAATCATACCAACTTGGTGAAGAATGCCTTCCTATTTGAGAGGGAGTATTGATGACTCCAACCAAGACCAAATTCAGAGTACATTTGTGTGAGACTTGGCATGATGAAGAATGCCTCCCTAGCTTAGAGAAAGTGTTGATGATTGCAGCTATGTGATACATTCTCCATCTTACAAACCTGTGAGACATGGATCATTGCAAGTATGTGAGTCTTTCTCCAGCTTACAAACCTGAGAGAAAGCCCCTAAGAAGGGTACGTGGTCCCTACCTGAGACAGAGCTGGAATGTAGAGATGACCTCCTCCATTCAGAGAGTTGAGAAGAACTCCAAATGATTATCCAGTGGGAAAGGTGATCTATTGAGTTAAACGTGCATGTGGTTGAGCACAATGTGAATGTGTGAAATCCCAAAGTGTTGGGTGCATCATCATGTGAACAGAAATGAAGATGATGTATTAGCCTCCTCTAAGCAGCAGAGTTAACGAGAAAATCCAGATGATTCTCATGTGTGAGGCAGTGGGAAAGAATATCTGTAGAGTGGACGTGCATGTGGATGAGCACAGGTGAACGTGTGAATATCTGGTTCTTTTGTGTAATGCAGTGAGCCATATATATGTAAATCCCTATGGATGTGAACCTAGTGGATGAGAATTAGTGGGTGTATCAGATCCCTTTATATATTGTTCAAGAGTCAGACCTGTCTGTAACCCTAATTGTAATGTAAAGGGTACAGGTCGGCCCCACCTTAGTGTAATTAGTAATAAATGTAAAAGATAATTAATTTGGTTGATATTAATTATAATGTGAATTAGAGAGGTCAGCCATGTTGTGCCAATAGACACTTTTGTTGATAGGACAAGTCTAATATAAGTAAAGGAAGATTCCCCATTGTGGAATCATATCCTTCACACAAGTTTTGAAATTTCAGCAAGTATATCTCTTGGGGAAAAGTGTGCACCTCTCTTGGGTGCTAGTCTTCTAGGGTTTGAGCACCCTCTTGTGTGCTAGGTCTTATTGGTGGTGAAGGTATTTCTCTTGAAGAATATAGCAAAGGATTTGGTTGGGTTTTATTCCCTTGTTGAGAAGGGTTTCCCAGGATACTTCTTGTGTTCTTGTGCATGGTGTTTCTTCTTGTGATCTTGGTTGCTGTAAGATTATTGTTTATGGTTAAGTGAAATGCTAAAAATGGAATGAACTTCATGCTTAACCTAGCTTATTAAAAATCAACAGAGATATGGTATGGTTGCATTTTCAGAAAGAGCACCTCACAGAACCCCATTGAAAGCTATGCCCACTCTGATATGGGCCTTACACCATCACCAAGTTTGTGGGTGAGAATGATTTTGAATTAATTATTCCTCCTTTCCTTGGCTTGCACTCGGTATTTAATATGGAACTACTTCGACCATATTTTCCACCTCTCTTAAACACTTTGGACATGACCAAGCACTTGGCCCCTACATAAATCAATCCCGAATGCATTGAATAGGCGACAGTTTATTAGATCATGGACACCAAAACAAAGGGCACCCACCAACAGAACATCCAACTCTATCAGATCGTCAAAGCATGAAATTTTCTTCATCATCACAAGTGGCTCACTAGGAGTCAGATTCAACAGAAGTTTCCCCATCTGATGGAAGGAATTCACGCAATAGATACCATTTCTACCTAAGGGGGAGCATTGATCCAGGTGGACATCAGTGGCCTCCCACCTAGTCCACTGGCTCAAATTACATTTTCCATCTTGGCAGTTTTTCTACAGTTTTTTGGGTTCCAAACTTCCAGGGTTGTTTTGAGGCCCTAAACGATGTTTTTTTTACTTGGAAGCGCCCAATTAACCCATCTTGGGATGTATTGGGTCGTTTGGAATGTGTACTTCTCGGATAGACATTTTCGACGGTGTACCAAGCACCCCAAACAGGTATCATATGCAAAAGTTGTGCCCTCGGAAAGTTGACACATCAACTAACCCCATCGGGGCCCAAAACCCTTTTGGTGTTTCATCTTTCGTGGTTAGGGTTTTGGATGTTTATGGTTTTCTCATTTATGCTTTATGTTAAAAATTATTTTGGAGCCTCTTTGTAATCAACTTCTTACAAATGAGAGTACCTGACACATCTCTCTTCATAGATAAGCTACCACCATTTTAGCTAGCTTGTGTGTTTTGCATTTCATTGTCTTTGGTATTCCAAATATTCATTAATAGAATCAGAGTTTTATTGTATTATTGTGTTCCTTGCAATATATATGTGAGTCTCCTTGTTATATCTTCATTATATTTATGCCTTGATGTCGTTCTCAAAATAATTCAGATCATAGTGATTCAATGGATGAAAGGGGCCTTCAACATTCATAATTTCACTCTACTTTTGTTACTTAAAGAGATAAAAAATAGTTCAAAAGATTTCTCTTGCATATCTTATGACCATGTCTATAAGATCAAGAATCTAGAAGTTGATAGACTCTCCAAAGATGAACTAGAGTTGTACCAAGACATATGGAAAATTGTAGAAATTTCCCAGGCTCTCACATAATATTTTCTTGACCCATCATTGTAGAGAATAAGATATAATTTTTTATGCTTTTACTTGTATGTAGATGACTATGATTGACACTTGTTGATATGAAAAGAACATGGTTATGTTACTTATGCATTTCTTTTTGTAAAATTTCGAGAAGTCAAAGATCCATGAAAAGATAGTTTAGTTTACAAATTTTGTAGCTAAATGTAGATATTATGTGCTCTATGGTAGTATTAGTGGACTGTCATTTTTTGGCTTTCAGCCAGCAGGAATGCCTCCAGCATATACGGATGTAATTTTTTTTTTCAGAAATAAAATTACAAGTTTTTTTCCTTGGAAAAAAAATGTATATATAGAGGTCAATATAGTCATTATTGTACACATGGACTTATGATTTGAATATATGGATATACTAGGGTCATTTAGATGAGGTTTGTAATGCATCAATCTGGTTCATAAACTGAATATCCAAAATAAATAGGATAAGAATAAGAAATCCATATATGATAAATATAATATATTGAATGTAGAATATGAGAGATTAATAATAGATTATCATGATAGCATGTGACATTGTGTATAAGTATACATTGAATGGTCACATATGTGAATATACATTTCTTTTAAACATGTACCCTTTGAATATTAATATTATTATTATTATATGTACTTTATGTTTGTTACATTGCTTTACCCTTCAAAAATGCTTTGTCCTCAAAGCATAATTTAGAAAAGTTGTCTTTATTTTTGCATGCAATGATTTAACCTCATGTTTTGTTGTTGTCATGCTTGAAGAAACAAAATGGTATGATCTTGAAGTGCTAAAGAGAATTGTTGCATTGTATATGGATCGATCCATCATAGGTTGATCTTCATTGACTTTTTGTTGGCAGTGTGTTTGGATGGAACCTCTCATGTTGTGTTTCCAATTAAGGTTTTGATTTCGTCCCCACTCTATTTTGGAATTGTTTTTTTTTTAAGAATGAAGAATGCCATGTATATTCATATTGATTTAATCATTGGTTAGTTCATTGAGCACTATAATGACTCTTATTATTTGGATGATGATAATGCATTTTTATATCTCGTGTCTTAATTCACAGTTGGAACATTTGTCACTTGTCACATCTAATGATTTATTGGTGGATAACATTCCAACATAAGAGTTGTTATGATTTATGATGTTGATTGGATATATATTGGTTCCATTCTCCATGGCTTGGATTTCAGTTCCATTGAATTGTTTCTTGATCTCAAATTTTATATGTCCTTCCACTATTAAAACTTTATTAGTTTTGACATCAAATTTTTCACTTTAATGAGTCTGTGATAGTTCACTTATACATAGTTGGCACCTTAACCTATGACAACTTTCTTGATTCAACTAGATTGGTCATTATTTATTTCTCGATCAATGTTTCTTAGTTGACATGTTTTAATTTTTTTTATATTGTCTTCTTGTTATTCTTTAACTTCATGATTTTTTCAAATAAGCTTTGACTATGATTCCTAAGGTGGAAAATTTCTTCAATTTTCTTTATTAAATCTTTGTTGAAATTCTATTTGAAATATAAATTTTAATATCGAGAATCTTCATGAAATCGTCGATATTTTGCTACTTCACATTTTAATTTATCAATTTTTATAATGAAAATTTTGTTTTGAATGTGAATATTTCCATTATAATTCTTAAAATGAAAAAATTATTTACCTTTATTCACTAAAACCTTGTCAACTGTTTATTGAAATTCCCACCTTCTTTTATGGTGAATTATCATTATTTTAAAAAATCACATTTAATTCATCCAAAAAAAAATTAAAAAATAAATAATAATAACATAATTGTTATTCTCTTCTTTAATGAAATTTTATTTATCACTTAAAAATTTTAATAAATACACAAAAAACACAAAAATCCTATCAACGTATTAAAACTTAAATTATATTATAAACTTAATGAAATATATATGTCCCTTTTAATTATTTTAAACATATTAAAACTTAAATTATATTATAAACTTCATGAAATATATATGTCCCTTTTATTTTCTTAAATGTCACCTTCACTTTGATATTTTACACACTAAAAGTCGTACCTTCCCTTACTTTATGGGTCAATCTTCCCTTCTAAGAGTTAAGGTGATTAATGATGATATTTTTTCAATGTTTGAATATATTCCATTCTTATAACTAGGTATGACTTTTAATGAGTCACCTCATGCAACTCTTGAATCACCTCCCACATTAACCTTGTATAGTTACAACTCTTACACCCACGCGAGCCTGAAGTATTACTCCCATAGAAATTTATAAGTGGTATTGATTATGTTTATAGGTGGCGGCTTTTTAAAACAATGACTTTCTAAAAATGAAATGACAGTCTTATTGTCCCCATTTTGTGGGATAACTAAGGAGATGATGTATCGAGGCTCTTAGGTAGCAGACATGGAGTACTGAGAGACAACATGACCACCAGTGTCCACTTGCACAGATGGAGACCCACCTCACCACCATAGCTCCAGGTTGATCATGATGACATCCACCACATCAGCTGGCCTCCAGAAGACATTGGGTCTTGCTCTATGAGGTACAAGTCAGGTATTATGTTGAGTGTCATTTCAACATTTGAGGCATTTGAGTTCATTACATCCATTACTGCTTTTGATTATGTGACATTTGCTTGGACATTATGCTCTTTACCATGTTTCACCTTGGTGGTTGATATTGTGCCTTAGTAAGTGGGTCACCCTTAGGGATATGTATGCTACTAGGATGTCCTTTGGACAAGTCATCATGCCATTCTCGACCATACTTTCCACTTTCCATACTTCATCTCCTCATCTCCTCACCTTTTGGGTTTTTTAGGTATACCGACCCAACAAGGGCTTGTCCCTCACTTCATGGGAAGAAGGGGCTAAAGGCCCAGAGGCTTGTGGCTGGAAAAAGATAAAAACCTAATTATGAACCTTCCATATGCTCGCCCAAAGAGGTCTTGATAGCAATGAAAAGCTTCTCCTAAAAATCAAAGACCTGCAAAAGAAAAATAGCATTATATAGATGTCCCCACTTGTTGAGGTGTGTACACTCATGTGGTGTCCCTTTATTTCCTTGCATATGGCACTCTGTGTACCTCTAGCTTCCAGTATCCTTGTTGTACTCCCCCCCAAGCTAATTGATTCACCAATAGGGAGTATCCAAGGTTTTGGACTATTAATTAATTAATGGCAATGAATGGGCTTGGAAAAAGGATGCATTGAAAATAAAGGTGCAACACACCCTCTACAAAGGCACCCATAAGTGAGACACTACAACCCCTTGTATGTCATGAACCCCATGCCCAAAAGTTTCCCCCTCATCCATAACACATCATCCACGTGACTTAGAAGGAGGCCCCCTTGGGAAACACCCCTAAACTTGAGGGACGACTCACCCAATAGGTCGTTTTGTCAACCCTCCCATACTCAAACTTGGTAAATTGCATAGGGTCTTTGAGCATTAGTTTATTTTGATGAGGTGGTTTGGATGTACATGCTTAGATGGCTCTTTTATTGATTTGATTTACTCATCATGATGCTTTGACTTGATATCCTTGGAGGGTGTATCCATTTGTCTTTACATGACCAAGTTGGTGAATAGTTTTGGAGGAACAACCCTAGCTTGGGCTTCCCTGGGGCTTGAAGCCCACAAGTTGGATTTCAATGGTCTGCATGCTAGATGGTGAAGATGTTCCTTTGGAGGCCTATAAGACATCATAAATGACCTCACATATCCCCTATCACCCAAACAACTTTCCTAGGAGGGGAAAAACGTCACTCTTTGGGGCTTGACATCACCTAGGGATAGGGTTTGGTGGTGATGGAGTTGTTACTCATTGAAAATTGGCATGATTTGATCGGAGGAGGCATGAATTAAAGGAAGAGACCTCGGTGCATGAAGAGGAGGCTCTAGAAGCCCCAACGACCTCCACCTTTTTCTCCAACGACTTGGAAAAGTGTTAAAATGTTTCCCTAGAGGGGTGACGTCTTACTTAGGGTTTTTATTTCATGTGCAAGTAAAAATTAAATATTATTATTTGTGTAAAGGGGAAAAATAAGGGTTGTTTCCCCCTTATTTTGTGTTTATCCTAAATTATGTGGAAAAACAATGTTTAAGACATTTCGTATAAATAGAGATCACTTGAATCTCATTTCATAACATAACTCTCTCATTGTGAGAGGTACTTGGCTGAAATTTTCGCTATTCTTGGGAATTTTCTCTCTCCTTTGCACTTGTTATGGTTTTCTTTGTTATTGGTGGAAATAAGTGGTGCGCTACCTCTTGTGGAGTGTTTCTCTTGCATATTGGTGGATAACTCTTGGTAAAGTGGAAGTTTCTCTTGTTAATTCTTGCTCTAGGTGAAGGGTTTTATCTTGTTATGGTCTCTTTTTCTTGGTTGCAAGGTTAACTAGTTGGATTTATTGGGGAATATAAGGGCATGCAACCCCACTAAGACCATGAAAATTTGTCTTGGGAATAGTTTGTTTCTTAAGGTAGTGTTAGGAGAAGTAAAAGGTCTTACACCCTTTTAACACTTCCTAGTTAGCTTTACTTGCCTTGGGGAGTAAAAGGGCTTACACCCCCAATGAAGTAGTATAGTTAACTCATTCTTTGACTCCATAACCCAATAGTTAAAGCACTAATCATTTTCAATTTTCATTGGAAAAATAAAATTGTTGCATTGGGATACGTGAAAACACGAGATAATCAACTTGTTCAAATTGCAATCTATTCCTGATGTTCTAGGCTTGTCATAGCCACTAGGGCATCGCAAATTGCTAAGTATTTCTTTTTGTTGTTATAAATTTTCATCTACAACCATTATGGATGCAGAAACCCTAATATGTTTTCATTTTAACTCACTACTCAAGCGTTGAAAGTTGTTAAAAGTTTGCCACGTTAATCTACTAAGGCTAGCGCACTTTTTCGGTGGATTGTTGGCAAGTTTTGATGGATTATTTATCTTTTGTAATAACTTGTTTGTTACATCCATAAGGCAGATAATTACTTCTGCCGAACGTTTTTACAACAACCTTACATTGTTGCTAAAGTTTCATGCTATCTTCTTGAGATAAACTAGTCATTTTCTAGTTTGTCTCTTGTACTTTTCACTAAGCTTTAAGCAAATTTATTTTGCAGTTGTCATTATCATTTTTGGTTGATATACATCATTTTTTACCGCTGCAATTAGGGACATAAATCTTAACTTGCTTGTCCACCTAACATTATACGCATATAATTATTGGCTTGTTCTTGTGTCTCGAGCAAGTACATCACTCTTTATAGGTACTCATGTCTCTTGGGAACTTTTGGCTACCACCAAGACTCTTTTCTCAATCCTTTCCATGATTATCATATTGACCTATAGGGGGGGGCTCCTTCATCTCTTCACTTTTCATCTCATTCCCCCCAGGGTCATCGAGATTCCCCCCTTGAGGTGATTCTATCATCTCTAAAGTGACGGGAATATATTCCTAAGGTGACAACGAGTAGGTGTTCTCAAATTTGTCACCATTTGGTGGTTAGTTCTAGCTTTGAAAAACCTACAACTTTTGCAATAACATTTTGGCGCCGCTTCTAGGGAGGATTTTGAATCCTTTTCTGAACCCTAACGACACTTTGGCAAGCTATCCCAAATCCTTTTTCCTATCTTGCCTAACAACTCCACCTAAAGGATGTTCCCTTTTCACTTTCGATGAGCTCTCCTTGAAGCTCATATGGCAACTCCACCTTCCCATAACCCTTCTTCCCTTAAGCATTTTCCCCAAGGGTGGTTCAAACCTTCTAAGGTTTATCAAAGAAGGCCTCCCCTCAAGTCTGCCATTGTCAAAACCCTTTCCACGGTACCCTTCCCCTTGCTCTAATGGCTCACACTTAGGCAAAATACCTTTACAAACCCCTTAACATGGCCACCATCCCGAGATACCCCAACACAATGTCAAAAGAGTCTCAAAAATGGTTTCCAAAGTTTCCAGGAAACAATCTCATCACTGCAGATGATCATCTTTATGTCGTAAGCCAAGACATGGATAATTCAGAAGTGGAACATGAGGATGTAGCCATGAGACTATTAGCCTCATCTTTGACCGAAGATGCCCAGAGGTGGTTCAGAGGGCTACCTGACAATCATTTGGCATCTTATGAGGATTTTTCCAAGTTATTCAAAAGAAGATGGACAACAAAGAAATACAATGGGATGCTTGTAGCTCAATTCAATCAGATAAATAAAATTGAGAATGAGACGATGAGTAAATTTGACACAAGATTAGACAAGTTATAAAGTCATATTATGACAGACTTGCGTCCTACAGTTGCAGTCGTTCGTCTCCTTTATGTGAATGTATTTGATTGGTAATTTTATTTTATTCTGAAGGACAAGATCCCAATTATTTGGAACAAGACAAAGAGTACAGTGCAAAGATTGAAGAAAATCGCCTTGACTTGAAAGTATATCCTTTCCAGTATCCTTGTGTCAAGGAAAAAGAAAATACTAAGGCTTCCATTAGCAATGCTCCTGATCCAATTTCCCTCTTGACTCAGAAGATAGATCAGATGAGTACTCAATTTGTCCAAGCACAGAATCAGATCATAGGTTTTTTAACTACTCTGGAGAGAAATCAATAAAGACCTTAGTTTACCAAATAACAGAGAGATGCCATAGGTTGGAAACCAAGGCCTCAACAAGAGGCAAAGGCCCCTGATACTTTGAAACCAGTTGGGATGGTTGAAATAGAAAAAAAACCTTGGTGTTCTCCATGCCAAGAGCCTCATAGAGAAGATGAGTGTCCTCGATGAGATGAATATTTTTCCGACAGTATGAATTTCATGGATATGATTTGTAACTTCCAAGAGGAAGAAGTCACACAGGAACATATCGACGAAGCTAGAAGATAGGGAGAAAGAGAGGGGAGACTCCGGGTCTTGAATCACTTGACAAACGATCAGAGGAAGGAACTAAAGAAACAAAGCTTCATCCCCTCCATCACATCCTACCACTCCTCCATCAGAAGAGAAGGTGGTCCCACCACCTCCACCTCCAGTACATGAGTTTCTTCCTAATCCATCTCCCACGGATGAGATTCAATTGAATATAGATGTTGCAACCATGTTTGGAAAATTGAATATGACAGTCCCAGTGATAGAGATGTGCAAGATCCATTCTATAAGGAGGGAAGTCTTGAAATTATTATAGGTACCGACTAAGAAGGAATATCCTCCATCATTTTGAACACTATGTATCTCAATCGGAAAAAGGACAACAATCCTCCTTACTATCTCTCATTAGGCATGAATGGCCTCCGCTTGAACAATTGTATGTTGGATTCTGGGGCCTCTGTGAATGTCATGTCATTGAAGGTAATGGAACAACTTGGTTTGAATACCACCTGAACCCATGGAAATGTATGTGGCATTGATTCTAAAAGGGTCAAGTTTTATGGTTTATGTGAGGATGTTGAAGTATTTTTTATTGACTTTCCACATATCATCCTCCTCTTGAATATAGTGGTGATTGATGTCTCGAATGCATGGGGGATTATCTTATCAAGGATTTGGTCTGCTACCCTTGCGGGTTTCCTTCGCATGGACCTCACCCATGCACACATCCCCATGGGAGATGGAAATTTTGAGGTATTATACAGTCGAGAACGAGCTGACAAGCATGTGACTGATCCCAACGGTCTTGACTACACAAGTGAAGATGAGTTTGATGAATTCCTAGAAACCATTGAGTACAATCCACGAGACTTTCCTTTTATGCAGGAGAACACCATAGATATGCTCCTCCCAAGGAAAAATAAATACAAAGAAAAAATTACAAAGTTCCAGGGGAAAGAGCCAGGGTATGTCTGAATATTGAAGAAAGAAGATAAAGAGCATGAAGAATCCATCAAAAGGGAAGTCAATGCAAAACCTCAACCCATAACCTCCTTCTTATCCATACATTGAGAATATACATTACATCAATTTCAGTGAAGGAAGTATTGCACTCATGTAGGACTAGAAGAAGGGCAAGCCAAAATATGACCAGAATGATGACAGCTCATGGATTGGCCCTTACATCGTCAAGAAGAAGTTCAATAAAGAAAATTATTACTTGACAGCTTTAGATGGGAGAAAGATGCCATTACCAGTGGATGGATCTCTTCTCTGGCCTTATGTTCATATCACTTGACTTATTCAAGGTCCAGACCCTAGGTAAGTGGGTAGGTCATCTTGTTTTCCTTGGATTTGCATCTTGATTGCTCATGTTATTTTAGATGCATTTCATTTTTTATTTTTCTCTACTTGCATACTGATTTCATGTTTAGTTTAAATTTTTTTGAAAAAATGATAAAATTTTGTTTTCTAGATTAGTTTCATTTTTGGTTTTGATGTATATGGACAAAGGGTGATAGAACCACCCTATATTTTACAATTTTTTGTTTCAGTGTAGGCACAAGTCTACCAGGAGATGTTGTGGTTCTCATGCACTCTACAGTGAGCACATTGTTGATATTATGGTAGTTGCGAGAGGTATTAACCTCCACTAGTGACCTTTGATGAGATTAGAATATTCCAGGAAGCAAGAAGAACCCTAAAAGACTTTAACATAAACCTAGAAGAGAAGTCAGCTAAAGAGAATATTTTATATTGAGTCTTTAGCCTCCAGAAAGAGAATTCATCCCAGACAGCTTAAAGAGAGCAGTAAAAACATAGGGTACCAGAGCTCATTTGGCACACACAACTCGTAACTACATAATTTCAATAGTGTGTACTGCAGAAATTTAGTAGTGCGCAAGTCTAGAGAGTCATTGCAACTGTAGTTACTGCAACCTGTAATTTCAGTCTTTCTGGGTTGGAATTTTTTTTCAGTCTTGGTTATCTTTGCTTGTTGCATTATCCTTGGTTGGATATTGATTTTCTATCAGAATTATTATCTTTTTCAAGGTTAAGGTGCTTGGGGGTGGAATTTCTGTTAGAATATAATGGATGTGCTCATTTTACCATCGACAATATCACTATTATCACCCAACCATAGGCCGAAGCCACCCTCTGAGAACCTTAACCTTGACAGAGAATCACTCCGGAAGCAAACCCTAGTCTAGATAGACAAACAAAGGGTAGTGCACCTTTCCCCAAGGATAGTTCACCAAGCAAGAGCTAATCAGATAGTCCAAACCATAACCAAGAGATCGTCCAAGCCAAAACGCAATCTACTAGCTGCAGCAGTTGCAATGACAACTCTCCTCCAAACTTGTGCACAAACTGGGCAACTGCAGTGCGCACAAGTGTTTCTATGCAATTCTAAGAATTCCTGCCAGAATAAAGACTGGCCTCCTGTATTTAGACTAATTTTGGCTAACCGCCTGGGCCGACTTCTCATTCTGGGTGTCTATTTACTTAGTATATAATATTTCTTCTGGCCGACTTCTTTTCTTGTAGGTTAATAACCTAATACCAATTATCCTCTTGAGTCGACTTGTCTTCTAGGGTTATTATCCAACTCATTAGGGTTTCTTCTTATTTCTCAGAATATTCTATTCTCGTCAGGTTTACACATAGAGGTAAATACCTCTCGCAGCTACCATAATATTAACATTCCCTCCTAGCTAGGGAGGTATTACAGGTAATGGTCTTGAGCACAAACATTCCATTCACCCGGTAGCATCAACATAGTTGTATAGACTATCTCATGACTAAATCATGAGCACCATCATCACCATCAGTGTCATCAGCTGCATCATCTCTTGAAACCATACTCTATCTAAGTAATTAGACATTATGTTGGATAAGTCACTCACACCACAGAGTGGCACAATAGCCATTCTTCTAATCTGGACATATGTCTTAGAAAAATAAATGTCCTGAACCATTTTTTGTCTGGGAAATATTTGTCCATTGATCATCCATCTAGATGATAATCATTTTCAACACTACTGATAGTCTTCAATGCAATCGGAACAATATCATTCAATAGAACACAAATATGTCTATCCATAGTAGTACACAACTACAATCCAGTGGTACACTACCACACCAAGTAGCACACAGGTACTTGATCAGTGACGTATAGTCACAAACGGTGGAACACATCCACCACAGTAGTATACATCTACTGTCTAGAGACATACAGACTTCATAACAATCATCTGATATCAACCTGCACAGAAACAATGCTATGATATAAACTGAATCATCTGGGCCATTCTTCCACTCACATTTGTGAGATCTTGGAAGAGCATTTTCCCTCAGAAGGTCAAACATCAATGATGAGCTATCTAGACTATTCTTCTCAAGCAAGGAAGAATAATTGTCCTGATTTATGAGCCTGGACCATTCCCCACCCTGGGCCATTCCTCTAACACTAGACAAAGTGTAACCTAGAGAGAATGAGTCTGCCCTAAGGAATGACTATCCGGACCATTTCCTAAGGAAATGACTGTCCTACACCAACCTCCAAAATGGACATTCCCCATGTTAACCACAATGGGAAATCATTGTCCGACGAGGCAGGCTAGTCTTCTTGAGTAACCCTCAAGAAGAGATACTACCCTAGACCATTCCCCATGTTAACCACAATGGGAAATCATTGTCTATGGTATATCAGCAATCCATCGAACCATTTTCATTACAAAAATGACTGTTCGATCTGGACCATTTTCCGAACTAGAAAATGCTCGTCCGTCAAAAATATCAAACCACTTTCCAAACTGGAAAGGAACTGCTCATCCTGGACCATTTTTCGAAATGAAAAAAAAAATGGATGTCCATCAATCAATAACACATCAGTGCTCTCTCCCAACCTGGGAGTCATCTCTTCATTTTTCAATAAGGAAGTCATCTCCACGAGCTCCAGCTTGAGTATGCAGACTCTTTCATCTTGGATAGAATCTTTACCAAAATGTCTGCTTATCTGCTCATCTGTGGAGATATGTATTGGAGAACCACTTTCTCCTTTCTGGACTTCATCACGGATAATGTAATGCTTGATCTCAAATGTACTTCGGTCTAGAACACTTGTTTTCTCTGAAGGCTTCATATAGTTCTGATCAATAAAGTATATCATTGTTGGATTCCTCTTTGGTTCTTGATAACTCACTGTTGATACTGAGAGGGGGGTGAATCAGTATCAAGTACAATTTAAAACCTTTTTCAAATTATAATTAAACCATCCAACTATATCCAATGAGCAATGAACAATAGTATAAGAGTTACACCAATACACCAT
>ML794487.1:251477-267279 GCA_009831015.1 Picea engelmannii
TTCAAGGGATTTGGTTGTTAGTGGGTCGTTTTTCCCCTTAGGGCAAAAATTAGAAAAGTGAAAAAGTGATTAAAGAGGTTGAATTAAGTTGGGAAAAGGTTGGGATGGGTTTGGGTAGGTTAGGAGGGTCTAACTTGCTCATTTCCACCTTTACATCCACTCATTAACTCAAAATTACAATGTTTTATGACATTTTACTAATGTCATTTTAGCAATTAAAATTGTTGTTTTGACTCTAACTGACTCTGAGTGGGCTAAGACATAGCAAAACTTGTTCGACTGAGCTGAAACTTGGTCTATGGGTGTAGGGTGTGCTATTCCATTCATTTTGAGCACAAATACCCCTATCTTTCTCCCAAAGACGAAGTTTTTACAATGTTTAGCTCAAAAAATAATTAATTAATTAAATTATTAAAAATTTAATTAATTAAAAAAAACTACTCTAGACTCGACGGAATTCCGCGAAACTTCAGAAACTGCCTGGCATGGTCATTTACAATAATCCTAAGAGGTTACCAAGTGAATGAGACCACCAGAGCGCCTTCCACCACTTTGGAGGAAGTCAATGGAGGGAAAAACTCAAGGGAAGTCGGCCAGGAGCTTGTCTGGTCGATAACCTGAGGATAAAAAACCCCCGATGAAAGGAACTCCCCTGATGGATCACCCAAGGTACCTGACCTAACTATGATCCATGCAGACATTATTACATTATTAACCCTCGCAGGGGTGCGGAAATCCCGTTTACAAAAATTTAAGTGCTGGGGTATCAGATACCCAGTAGAACCATCTTTGTCTTCAACATAGATAAACTTCATGATACATGAGTTGACCACCGTTGCAAAATGGGCGGTCAACAAAACTGAAACTCTCAACCTTGAATGTATGGGGAGCATCCAGCGTGATGGACGTGCCAATGTCCGTGGTGTCATGGCTAGTTTGCATTCTGATGTGCTTTTACTTCAAGAGGTCAAGGTCCTTGGATTCAAGCTCCACATGCAAATGAATCACTGGAATGGAGAGTATGTGGCTACTTCCCATGAGGAAGGTAGAGAGGGTGCTCTTTATGTTGTTGTTTCTTGGTTAGCCACTCATATTCTGGCTCAAGGGGAAGATGTCATAGCCTGCTATTGTTGGATGACCATCCTGCCAGCTAATCGATGTGGAGTTTTCTTCAATGTATGTGCCCAATGAGATCGATGTACAAGAGGGATTGACTAGTGTTTTTCAATTTGACTAGATTCATCTAGCGCACATATGTTGATGATAGTGTTGAAGATTGAGTAGCTTCGGAAGATATCCTTATTGTATTTGACCAAGACAAACCCTAAAGAATATTATTATATTATATTTGTTAATTAGGCCCTATTGGGCCTTTGTAAAAGTCGGCCCTATTGTGCCTTGACAATTAAATGTAAATTAAAAGGGTAAAGTGACAGGTCGGCCTAGACCTAATTAAGGGAGGCCAGACTGCTATTTATAAAGGAGGCTAGCGCCTCACTTGAAAACACACACTAGCTCTGCAACTAAGAAGTGTGCAAGTCTTGGAGGAAGAAGCTACTGCAGCTAGGTGTGACGTTGATGAGGGTTTTGGTCCATCTCTTGAATTCATCTTGGTTAAGTGGTGCGCTACTCTTTCCTAGTGAAGGCTTAAAGGAGGATCTTCTGCCTTGTTAGTTCTCTCTTGGAGAGAAGCATTGTTTTTGGTTGTCTAATCTATATTCAGGAAGTTTGCTGAGTTTTCTTCCCCTAGAGGATTTCCCAGGATAATCTTTGTGTCTATCTTGTTTCTATAATTGCCTCTCTTTCAGTGATCTTATATATGCAATTAATGTTCCAAATGATTGTAATAATAAAGAAGAACTGTAACTGCTAGCTGCCTAAGTAAAATATCAACATGGTATAAGAGCCGGGATGAAAGAGACCAACTCACAATTTATAAAGAAGTGGCTAGCCTCAACGCACCCTCTCCAAGATTTAGTTTTCAATTTTACAGTTGCTGCAGAATTAGGGTTTCTTCATAAACACTAAGAGTGACGTTTTTATCTTTGTTGGAGGGTGTTGGTGAATCTAAGACCACCTAGGAACTCGCCCAAGCAAGGCGCATCACTTTCCATGACTAGAGGATGATCCCCCACCATTTGCCACTTGGATGTTGGCCTTTGGAGGCCTAGATGTCACTTGCCTAGCCCGTGACATCACCCTTGGAGCATTGGGGCTTGATGGAGATGGTTCCAGAGAGGAGGACACTTGGCATGGCATTTGGGCACGTGTGGGCATGATGTATTGCCTTTGGAGGCCTAACATTCTACACTTCCAGCCTAGACATCACACTTTGGAGTTCAACACCACCCTAAAAGGGGATGACGTCACCCTTCTAGGATTTATCTCATGTAAAATTTAAATTTTGTAAATAAAAAGGGGCAAATTAAGAAATAGGCTCCATTGTGAAAAGACATGACTTTTCGAATTGAGTCTTTTCATGGTTAAGATTTCCCATATAAATATGGCTAACCAAAGACTTGGTTTATCATCACAATTTTTCCTCACACAAGTGAGAAGTGGTCTGAAATTTTCGCCCTCTTTGGGGTTATTGGTCTCTTTTACTCATGCGCTAGCCTTTGGAGGACAAGTGTTGGATATCTCTTGCTGATTTTTGGTGGAATTTTCTGCAAATAGGGTTTGCTCTTGTCATTGTCTTGGTGAAGTAAGTAAATTTCTGCAATTTTCATGTCATTAATGCTTTATTGTGAATTTGCTTGTTCATATTGAAGATTATTTGTTTGGCTAAAACCCTAAGAGAGGAGCATAAGGTGCTTCCTCCACTCACAAGGATAGTTTCATCCATTAATTTGTGAAGGAAATCAGAGTTTGATTCTAGACACTTGTTGTGACATTATAGAAGAATCCAAGAAGGGAAGAAAGAATTGCTAGAGCCCAAAAGTGCTTGCACTCTAGCAACCTCTTCTTGAAATCTAAGGCCCTAAGGTACTAGCACCTTAGATTTCAAGCCCTTGCTCTTAGACATTGCTATCATCATTCTCCAATTGCATATTTATTGCTGTTATAAAAAACTCCATAGCTCAAAAGGCACTAGTTTACCTGCTCTCTTGTGAAGGAATTTGATCAAACAACACTCAACTCTTATTCTCTAAGACTTTCTACTAATTTCTCTAACTCTAACTTAGGCTAATTCGCTCATTTTAGTGTTGTTGTTGTAAAATTTTGCTACAGCCATATAATTCATGCTAATTTGCTGCATACACTAGCCTAACAACTAGCTAACATACTCAGAAATTGTTTGGAACACTTGGATATTGATCTATTGGATATGTGCTAAATTTTCCTTGTCATTTCATGCAATTCTGATCTCTCTAACTTGCTGCTGTTACAAAACTATAAATGCTATTATAAACTGTTGTATTGCTGCAATTTTGTATCAACCTTAACAAATTTTCATTGTCTATTGTCTATTGAGGTATTACTTGCATACTAGTACTTGGAAATATCATATATATGTTGTAAATTGTTCTTCTTCTAGGAAGGTACCCGAAACATCCTTTTCTTCTTCAATTTCACAGACGTAGACTTTGACTTAGGTGATCAAGAGAGGGGGTGGTAGGCTTGGCTACAATACTTGCTACTTTGATCCCTTGAGGTCATAGTAAGCCTCCCTTGTGGTGGACCTCTTTCATCACTAAAACGAGGGGATTTCTTACTAAGGTGACAGTGGTAGGATTTCCTATAGTTACGCAGATTTGGGGACTTGTGTTGGGGATTTGGCTTAAGTACAAATCCCGCAATAACAAAGCCAAACTGGTGGCGTAGCACAATTGGAGATGTTTGGGTAGGTGAGATGATCAAGGGACAATCATCGAGAGGCAAGAGAAAACAGAAACCAAACATGGTCAAGTTTACTCTGATGGCCAATGTTCAAAGGGTTTATGAGCGATAGATGTTCGAGAAAGAAACAAGGAAAACTAAATGGGAGACGTTCATGGCAACCAAACATGAGAGTCTAATGAACAATCAGACTTGGGATCTCACAATTCCTCCATCGAGGAAGAGACCCACTGTCTGCGAATGGGTGTACAAGGTCAAGTAGAAGGCAGATGGCACACTCAACAAGTAAAAGGTATGGTTGATTGCAAAAGGGTTCTCACAGCAAGAGGGCATCAACTACGAGGAGACCTTTTCTCCTATAGCAAAGATGAGCACCATCCAATTAACTCTAGCCATGTCAGCATAGTTTTGCTGGAAGGTCCATCAAATGGACATGAAGAGTGCCTTCCTCAATGGAGATTTGGAAGAGGAAGTCTACATGTACCAACCACAAGGTTTTCAGGTTCTAGGGAAGGAGCATCTTCTATACAGACTGAAAAATCTCTATGTGACCTAAAGTAAGCACCTCGAGTAGGTATATTAAAATTGGCAAGTACTTGGATGAACAGGGGTTCCAGCAAAGTCCTTTGGATTCCAATCTATACATCAAAAGCATTGGTAATGATATCATTCTACTACTCATATATGTAGATAACATCATTATTATAGGTTGTGAGGCAAGTGGTATTGAACAGATCAAATCTAATATGAGCAAAGGTTTTGACATGATCGATCTAAGCCTCCTACATTACTACCTAGGTGTAGAAGTTTGGAAAACAGGTAGCAACATTTTTGTCTCATGAACAAAATATGAAATGAGTTTGTTCGACATGTTCAAAATGACAGATTGCAAAATCTCGTTTATAGCTATGGAGAAAGGGATGAAGCTTTCAGCCAAGACCAACTCTAAGGTAGTTAATGAGTTAGCCTATAGGCAACTAGTGGAGAGATTGATATACCTTACAAGTTACAACCACTAGGCCTGATTTGAGCTACACTGTGAGCTTCATTTCCAGATTCATGACAACACCGAAAGTAGAGCATTGGACTACAACGAAGAGGGTGTTGAGATATGTGAAGGGGACACTTGACTTTGGCATTTTGTATAGTAAAAGAAAAATACCCAGGCTATGTGGGTATACATACTTAGATTGGATAGGTTCTATGGATGATAGAAAATCTACCTTTACATATATTTTCAACCTTGGAATAGGTGCAGTCACATGGACCAACAAGAAGAACCATGAAATGGCCCTTTCATCGATTGAAGTAGAATATTGAGGGGTAGTGAAAGGAGTGTGTGAGGTAGTGTTTGACTCAAGAGGATGATTTCAAACATGAAGATGCAACACAGAAAGCCAACACCCCTATTCTATGACAATCAAGGGGTGCTCAAACTAGCCAAGAATCCAGGATTCCACAAGCATACCAAGCATGTTGAAATACATTGTCACTTCATTAGACATCTTATAGAGGATGGATCTATTGAGCTGCAATATTGTCCCACAGATGACCAAACTACAAAAAATTTTATCAAGTCTTTGGGTCCTGAGAAATATGTAAAATTTCGAGATAAGCTTGGTGTGGTTAGTAGAATGACCATTAAGGGAGGGTGTTAGAGTAATATCAGATAAACAATAGTCAATAAGATATTAGACATAAGCATTAATAAAGTTATGTTTTTATGCTTTATTTCACTTTAGTGAGTTTCTCGATCTATCCCACATTCATAAAGTGGATTGACTCAACTAGTATGTAACTCTTTATAAGAAGACTTTCACTTCTCGTTTATGTAATGCAATATGGAGAACTCACTCGAGTTAATCTTGGTTTTCTTTATATGTTCAATTTTTGTTTATCGCGATAGTGTGATCTTGCTAAACATGTACTTCTCTACCTAGGATTCATGATTGTCAAAGATCGATGGAGGATTGAACTAGCTAAAGTGTAAGCCATTCAGAAGTGTCCAAGGCCCAAGAATCTCACAAAGGTAAGAAGATTTGTCGGTGCTCGTCAATGTTTACAAAATTCATACTTCTCAAATATCATTGCACCATCACATTCCCTAACAAGAGGAGAAAGTTTCTCTAGATGAAGAAGCAAGGGAACTCCCTCGACATTTTGAAGAATAAGATTTGTGAAGCACCTACGTTAGGACTTTCAAATCTGTAGAAGCCTTTGAGATTAAGGCTAATGCATTTGGTTATGCCATGGGGACAGTCCTCATGTAGGATGGAATACCGATGGAGCAATGTTAGGGTATGCTACCTACGACAAGGAGGTTGTCAACCTTGCATCAAGTAGTGAAGCATTGTATAGCTTACAACCTAGGGAAGAAGACAGTGATAAACACCATCACAAGTTGTTGCAGTTTTTTAGACACGTAATAAGTTGCAATGAGTGAGGCATACCAAGTGCATGCCTTATTTGCAAATGGTTTAACCTTTCCATCAAGTACAAGGAGGTTATAAATAAGATCATTGATTTTTTATCTAGGCCATTGACATCAATGATAGTTCTCAAGACCATTGTGCAACAAAAGTCTTTTTTGTTTGGAAACATGCAGATTCAGTATGAATATGAAAAAGGATTTAATCCAACTACAGTGATTGTGGAGAGGAGTGAAGAAGCTTGGCTCCCATTTAAAGGATGACCTATTGTATAAGGATGATAAGTTATGTATACCCACTGAAGAGTGTAGAACCGTGTTGCTAAGAGAAGCCCAGACTCCCAAAGTTGCTAAACATTTTGGCACTGGTAAGACATTGGTGAACTTGCAAAGGTATGTGCACTGGCCAAATATGTGAGCAGATGTTGCGGTGGGATTTGCATTTTTAGATATAGATAGCAGGGAGGATTTCGTAAAGTCGGGTGGGCCACAATTCATTTGGGCATGTGTCTTATGTTGTACATTGAAACCTACTATTGTATAATCCTTTGCTTGTACCGAGTCGACCATGGGAGATCATTTCGATGAACTTTCTTAGGAATTGTCAAAGACCAAGGGCACAATTATCTATTGGTAGTGGTCAACAAATTCAACAAGATGGCACCTTTGATTTCTTGTAAGAGACTATCACTATCCAAGAAGCAACCAAGTTTTTTTTCCAAAATATATGGGTACATTTTGGATTGCATGAATCCATTATTTCAAAGGTAAGAAGTTTTGTCAGCGCTTGTCAATATTTATGAAATTTTATTAGACATTTCTCAAAGATTGTTGCACCATTACATTCCATAACAAGAGGATGAAGTTTCTTTGAATGAAGGAGCAAGGGAACACCTTCGACATTTTGAAGAAGAAGATTTGTGAAGCACTTGTGTTAGAACTTTCAAATCTATAGAAGCCTTTGAGATTGAGGCTGATACATTTGGTCATGCCATGAGGGAAGTCCTCATGCAAGAGGGGAGACCAATTGTTTATCATTCGGAAACCTTCAATGGAGTAGTGTTAGGGTATCCTACCTACCACAAGGAGTTGTTAGCCTTGCATCAAGTAGTGAAGCATTGGAGAGCTTACATCCTAGGGAAGAAGATAGTGATCCACACCGACAACAAGTCATTGTAGTTTTCGTAGACACAGTAAGTCCCAACAAGCAAGGCATACCAAGTGGTGGTCTTATCTGCAACGGTTTAAACTTGTCATTGAGTACAAGAAGGGGATTACAAACAATATTGTTTATTTTTTAACTAGACCATGAACGTCAATGACAATTCGCATGACCATTATGTAGCTAAAGCCTTTTCCGTTTGAAAACATGCAAATTCAGTATGAAGAGGATAGAGGATTTAATCTAATTGTAGTGGAGTTGCAAAGGGGAATAAAGAAGCCTAACTACCATTTAAAAGATGGCTTGTTGTACAAGGATGATAGTTATGTATACCAACTAAAGACTGTAGAACCATACTGCTGAGAGAAGCCCATATTTTTGGAGTGACTAGACATTTTGGAGCTATGAAGAAATTGTTAAACTTGCAGAGGTATGTGCACTGACCAAAGATGTGGGAGGATGTTGGAATTGGATTTGCATTCTTAGACATGAATAAGGGAGGAGAATTTTGTAAAGATAGGCAAGCCACAATTCATTTGGGCATGTGTCTTCTTTTGTACGTTGAAACCTACTAACGAAAAAGTTAGGATTGTATACTCCTTTTCTTGTAGGATTGTCAAAGACCAAATAGGGGCACAATTATCTGTTGGTAGTAGTCAACAAATTCAAAAAGATGGCGTGATAGATTCCTTGTAAGACATTGTCATTGGCTAAGAAATAATTGAGTTGTTTTTCTAGAATATATGGGCACATTTTGGATTGCGTGAATCCATTATTTCAAATAGGGATAGTGGATTTGTGAGTCAATTTTGGAAAGTGTTATAGGGTGTGATGGATACTAAGTTGAAGAGTAGTACAACCTTTCATCCATGGACAGATGGGTAGACAGAAGTGTTAAATAGGACCATGGTTCATTTACTAAGGGGTTTTAACAAAAGGAATCCAAAGACTTGGGATGAGAGTCTATCTTATATACAACACTATTATAATCAGGCCCTCCATAGTATAACGATAACACAAACACATAAATGAAACCAAGATTGCCTTCATAATGAGAAAGCGAAATATTTCTTATAAAGGGTTACAAGCCAGTCAACTCAATCCACTTTATGAATGTGAGAGAGCGCGAGAAACACACTAAAGTGAAATAAAGCATAAAATAACCTAAAATCGAAGTGACTTTATTAATGGCTATGTCTAATATCTAATTGAGCATTATAATCTAATATTTACTTTGACACCCTCCCTTAATAGTCAATCTACTAACTACACCAAACTTATCCCAAAATTATACATATTTTCCAAGACCCAAAGACTTGGTGAAAATGTCTACAGTTTGATCCTCTATGGGATAGTACTGTAGCTCAATAGATCCATCCTCCACAAGATGTCTGATGAAGTGGAAATGTATCTCAACATGATTGGTACACTCGTGGAAGACTAGATTCTTAGCTAATTTATGCACCCCTTGATTGTCACGGAGTAGGGGTGTTCGCTTTATCTGTTGCATCTTCATGTCTGAAAGCATCCTCTTGAGCCAAACTACATCAGAGGCTCCCTTCACTGTGCCTTAGTATTCTACTTCTATTGATGAAATGGATATTGCATGTTACTTCTTGCTGGTCCATGTGACTACACTTGTGTCAAGGCTGAAAACATATCCAAATGTTGATTTTCTATCATCCACACAACCTACCCAATTTGAATCTATAAACCCACATAGCCTAGGGTCTTTGCTTACGCTATACAAAATTCCAAATTCAAGTGTCCCTTTCACATATCTCAACACTCTCTTTGTTGGAGTCCAATGCCCTACCTTCAATGATGTCATAAATCTAGAAATGAAGCTCAAAATGTAACTCAAATCAAGTCTAGTGGCTATAAGATATATCGAGCTCCCCACAAGTTGCCTATAGATTGACTCATTAACTGCCTTATAGTCAGTCCTAGTTGAAAGCTTTAGCCATTTCTCCATAAGTGCAGACAAGATTTTGTTGTTATTCTAAACCTGTTAAGCAAACTCCTGTCATATTTTGTTTTTGAGACAAAAATGTTACCATCTGTTTTCCAAACTTACACCTAAAAAACAATGTAGGAGGCCTAGATCAGTCATGTCAAAAGCTTTACTCATATTAGATTTGATATGTTCAATAGCACTTGCCTCACTACCTATAATAATGATGTCATCTATATAAATGACCAGTGGAATGATATCATTACCAATGTTTTTGATGTATAGATTGGAATTTGAAGGACTCCACTGGAATCCCTTTTCATCCAAGTACCTGTCAATCCTAATGTACCATGCCCGAGGTGCCTGCTTCGAGCCATATAGAGCCTTCTTAAGTGTATAAACAAGATGCTCCTTCCCTGGAATTTGAAAACTTTGTGCTTGATACATGTAGACCTCTTCCTCCAAATCTCCATTGAGGCAGGCACTCTTCACATCCATCTCATCCATCTGATGGACCTTCCAACCAAACTGTGCTGCCATGGCTAGAACTAATTGGATGGTGCTCATCTTTGCTGTAGGAGGAAAGGTCTCCTCATAGTCAATGCCCTCTCGCTAAGAGAACCCTTTTGCAACCAGTCGTACCTTGTACTTGTCAAGTGTACCATCTACCTTGTACTTGACCTTGTACTCCCATTTGCAGCCAATGGGTTTCTTCCCTGGTGGAAGAGTTGTGAGATCCCAAGTTTGATTTTTCATCAAACTCTCATGTTCAACTGCCACGGACTTCTCCCATTCAGTTCTCCCTTTTGCCTCCTCAAACAATTGTGGCTTATATACCTCCTGAACATTGGCCATTAGAGCAAAGTTGACCATATTAGGTTTCTTGCTCTTATTCCTCGATGATCGTCCCTCAATCATTTCATCAATTCGAACATCTCCAATGGTGTTGTACCACCACTTTCATCTTTTCTTGGGATTTTCCCTATCAAAGTTGTCACCATGATCTAGGCGACTTGTACCTGTACTGGTATCATCAAAATTAGATCCCGGAAACTCCTCATGCTTAGAATCCTCCCTCCTTCCAAGTGGAGTTGCCTGAAGCTTGATACATGAATCCTTAGCCACAATAGGTTGTTATTCTATGATTTTGATCTCTGAAGAAGTTTGGAAAGGTCCAGCTTCCTCATCAACTACGACATCTCTGCTAAAGGTCGAACTATTAGTGTTAACATCAACCAATGTGTAGGCTTTATGACTATCATTGTACACTGTGATCATTGGTTTCTTGCTCTTCGAGTCTAACTTGGTTCTCTTCTCATCTGGAATCCAAGCATAAGCAGTAGAAACAAAGACCTTACGATGATTAACTATGGGCTTCTTCCAGACCATTCTTCCATCAGAGTCTTCTGCTTTACCGCCATCATCGGAGATCTATTCACCAGGTATACTGCTATGAACACTACCTTAGCACGAAGCTTGTTTGGAACACATTTGTTCTGCATCATACACTTGGCTGTGAAAATTCCTCCTAAAACCAAGCACTTAACAATTTATTAATTTTTTGTTCTTTAATAACTGAATCAGCGAGGTAATTTTCTTCACAAAATTTAAATATGCAGCAGAAATAATAACCAAGATCTAACAGTAAAGAACAACACAATCACAACACATAAACATTGATATTTTTGGACAATAGTCCCCGGAAAAACCCAAGATGGGAAAACCAGTGCAGCAAATTTTGATTTTTATTTAATTGCAGCAGAAAATATAGAGATCTCTTACAATACAAATCGATCCAACTTGTAGCTGAGGTAAGAACCCCTGCAAACCCTTCTCAGTACTATTTTGCCCCCTCTCTTGACAAGATCGAACCCAACCAGCTCAAAAAACCCAAGCCATCAGCTTCTGCAAGATCTATATGGCCGACCTACGTGAGCCCTCTGTGCAACCTGTTGTATGGCTCTCTCTCTGTATGGAATCGGCCCTACAATAGATGAGAATACTAGACGATCTCTCTGCTGGAAATCTCCTCTGTTTCCTGTGCAAACTCTCCTCTCCAAATCCTTGAGCAATCCTCCTCTTCTCTCTTCAGAAAATCGCCCTTCTCTCTGTGTATAATGCACCCTCACCAAGTTGATTTCTCCTTTTACTCAATGAGAAAGTGAAAACCTAATCTCCAAAAGGATGGAGGGCCACGATTGATCCTCCCACACCTCTTATGATCAACAATCATGATTAAAAGATCACAACTTAAATTATTTTTCACTTTAATTTTATAAAAATCATTCATTAAGTCAACATTAAAATATAACCCATTTAATGTACTTTTCCCCAAGTACAACTTTAGGAAAATTTCAACCCCTCAACTTGGTTACCTTTCATTGTCCCCGTCCATGCTAGGACACCATGCATGGTGAGGACCTTCCTTGCTATCCATTCTCAACACTCCCTCTTAGCGAGTGTGGGATTTTGTCTCAACCCCATTTGATCCCTGAACTTCATGAACTTTTGTCTACTCAGTGCCTTGGTGAATATATCTGCCAGCTGCTCATCAGTCTATATGTAAACAAGCCTCAAGGCTCCTCTCTGCACATAATCTCGGATGAAGTGATACTTGATATCACTGTGCTTGCTACGATCATGAAACACTGGATTTTCAGAGAGCTTGATGCAACTTTGATTGTCACGGTGAATGATAGTAGCCTCCAACTCCTGCCCGAACAGTCCCACAAGTAACTTGCTCAGCCATAGTGCCTTACATGTTGCTTGGCTGACAGCCATGTACTCTGCCTCAGCAGAGCTCAATGCCACTGAACGTTGCTTCCTGCTGAACCAGGAAATGATACCTGATCCAATGTTGAAACAACAACTTGAAGTACTCCTTATGTTCTCTGCACATCCTACCCAATCAACATCTATTAATCTTGCTAACTTCACTCCACCGCTCCGCTCATACACTAAACCATGCTCCATTGTACCACTAAGGTAGCGAAGCACATGCTTCGCAGCAATCCAATGTACTCTTCGAGGGTCCACCATGAATTGACTCAAAGAGTTTACTGCGAAACTAATATTTGTCCGCGTGTTGACCAGATACATGAGCAATCCAATCAACTGACGATAGATAGTGGGATCTACTGTCTTTGAATCTGATGCATCAATCTTCCTCCAGTTCGTAACTAGAGGAGTAGACGTAGGCCTGCAGTCCATCATCCTGAATCTATGCAAGATCTCCACTGCATACTTCCCCTATCCAAGGAAGAACCACTCATCCATCTGCCAAACTTCCAGACCTAGGAAGTAATGCATCAAACCAAGGTCTTTCATCTCAAACTCAGCTGCAAGATTGGCCTTGCAGTCTGCTATCAGTTGCTCATCTCCTATCAGAAACAGGTCATCTACATATAATACCAGTATGAAAGGTACCTCCCCTGCAAGAAAATACAGGTTTGGGTCTGCTTCGCTCCGCTAGAAACCCATCTCCCTCAAGTAGTTGTCTATCCTCGAGTACCATGCCCGAGGTGCCTGCTTGAGCCCATACAAGGCTCTCCTCAATCTGCACACATGTGTCTGCCTATCACCGACATCAAATCCCTCTGGCTTCTCTATGTATACCTCTTCCTCAATCACCCCATTGAGGAAGGAAATCTTCACGTCCATCTGGTGAACGCGCCATCCCATTTCTACTGCTAAAGATATCATGGCCCAGATTGAGGAGTATCTGACCACTGGTGCAAATGTCTCCTCATAGTCGATACCCTCATGTTGTGAGAACCCTTTGGCCATGAAACACGCCTTATACTTTTTGTAATATACCAGATATAAAAAGTATGCAGAACAGAAATAAAATGCTAGAAATGGCAGAATAACAGCAATATAACCAAAACAATCCCCACAATAGCACTGAAATGATATAAGAATAACAACAAAAATAGCACTTTGATTCTGAAAGCAATGTTCACGGGCCTCTTCGAGGGGGCAACCTCCAGTTGAGCAGAGCTCTATTACAATAATATCCAACCTAGGGTTCTCATACCCTTGACTCCTACTTATACTAAATATGTCTATCAAAAGAAGCATCTAGAGGAAGCTCCTTCTAGAAGCAGAAGCTTCTATTAGGTCTTCTTACATTCGACTTATTCTATTTTATTGCAAGACCTTATTAATATTGACCTTTATTACATCCGAATATATTGTTCTACCTATGTGCAGGTTAGGACCCTAACATGTCCTCCCCCTTAAAAACAGCCTTGTCCTCAAGGTTTGAGATGTGGAAATTGTTGTAGAATGGTAGTTGGTTCCCAAGTGGCATCTGCTGGAGTTGTATCTTTCCACTGGACTAACACTTCCTTGATGGTTCTCTGACGCAGGCGACGCTCACGCTAGTCCAAAATTGCTTATGGATGTAGCCAAATGGATCCTTCTTCGGCTAACTCGGGAAGGTTGGTTTGAATTCGGCACTCAGTTCCAATCACCTTCTTTAAGCATGAAACATGAAAAACAGGATGTAGCTTCGAATGATTGGGCAAAGCTAACTGATAGGCTACTTGTCCCACACGCTTGAGAACGGTATAAGGACCATAAAATTTGGGCGCTAGCTCTGACAATGCTCGACCTTGAGGGAAGTTTGCTTGTAAGGTTGCAGTCGAAGAAACACCTGATCCCCTTCTGCAAATTGACGTTCAGAGTGACCTTGATCTGCTTGTTGCTTCATGCGATTTTGTGCCATGACCAAATTCTCTTTGAGGATACGGAGAATAGCCTCTCGAATTGTAAGTGTTTGGTCAACCGTCTGGACCTTCGAGACACCAAGTAAGTATGAGAGAATTGAAGGTGGCTTTTGTCCATATACCGCTTCAAAAGGAGTCATGCGTGTAGTTGTATGGTATGAAGTGTTGTACCACCATTCAGCTAGGGGTAACCATTGAGCCCACTGATTTTTCTTTTCCGAGGCAAAACACCTCAAATATGTTTCCAAACACTTGTTGACAACTTCCATTTGACCATCAGTCTGGGGATGATAAGTTGTGCTGAGATGCAATTGGGTGCCTTGTAGCTTGAACAGTTCTTGCCAAAAATTGCTTGTGAAATTTGGGTCGCGATCAGAAACAATAGAGTGCGGCATGCCATGAAGCTTGAAGACCTGATCCATGAAAATTTGAGCAACCGTGGATGTTGTAAACGGGTGTTGAAGAGCGCAGAAATGAGCATACTTGGAAAGACGATCAACAACCACCATGATGACTGATTTATTTCCCGATTTGGGTAAGCCGGTAATAAAATCCATAGAGATATCCTTCCAAATAACAGGTGGAATCGGGAGCGGTTGTAGTGTGCCCAGAGATTTGACTGTTTCTCCCTTGTTGCGTTGAAACACATCACATTCAGCGACAAAATTACAAATGTCCTGTTTCATACCATCCCAAAAAAAAGAACGTTTGACCCTGTCATAGGTTTTGGTGAACCCGGAGTGCCCCGCTGTGGGTGTAGCATGAAGCTCAGAAAGTATCATGGACTTAAGCTTTGATTGTTTACTTAAATACAAATGGCCATTGTATCGAAGCTCATCATGAAGCCAAGAGTACCCTGGGGAAGCTGGAGCATTGGACTGCAATTGTTGGATCAGATGCGAACATTTGGGATCTTGTAGCCATTCCTGGCAAATGGCTTGGAGCCAATCTGGTACAATGAAGGAAAGAGAAAAAAGGGATCCTTCATCTTCATATTTTCGGGAAAGTGCATCCGCAACCACATTGTCTTTGTCTTTCTTGTAAATGATCTCATAATCATATCCAAAGAGCTTAGTCACCCATTTTTGTTGCTCTGGGGAGGAAATGCGTTGTTCCAGAAAATACTTGAGGCTTTGATGGTCTGTCTTAATTTGGAAACTTTGCCCCAATAGATAAGGGAGCCACAGATCAACAGCATGCAGAATAGCCAACATCTCCTTCTCATAGATTGATTTGCCCGGATTTATTTCAAATAGTTGCTTGCTGGTAAAGGCCAAAGGCCGACCCTCTTGCATAAGGACAGCACCAATTCCTTTCCCTAAGGCATCACATTCCAAGACAAAGGTCTTTGTGAAATCAGGAAGGGCCAGGACTGGAGTGGTGCACATGGTCATCTTCAAGGTTTGAAAAGCTTGAGCAATGGTTGGAGTCCAAGTGAAAGAGTTTTTTTTTAGGAGAGCAGTGAGAGGTGTTGCAATCTTTCCATAATTCTTAACAAACTTGTGATAATACCCTGTTAAGCCCAGAAATCCACGCAAGATTTTGAGAGTCTTTGGGTGAGGCCAGTCTTGCATAGCTTCAATCTTTTTAGGATCCACCCTGACGCCATCCTTGCCAACCAGATGACCCAAGTATTCTACTTCTGAGGCGCCAAAAGCACATTTAGACTGTTTCAGGAAAAGTTGGTG
>ML794487.1:292155-304224 GCA_009831015.1 Picea engelmannii
TCATTTTCCTTGCAAGTTTTTATCGTCTTATTTTACAAACACACAAGCAGAAGGAAATCAATCTTATAAAGCACTCAATTTTTCATGCACTTAGGCACAAAAAATAATTTCAATTTTTCATGCATGTTAGCTTAGATTTCATTTTTTCTCCATACACCGGTAGTTGCAGGGAGCGTTTATTTTAAACTTGAAAATGAAATTGTAGAAATCTTTCAAAGATTTCTACAATTTCATTTTCAAGTTTAAAATAAACGCTCCCTGCAACTACCGGTGTATGCTCTGAACCCTTGCGAGCCTAACTCGATCCTGGGATTCAGAGGGAGTCAGGTAAGCCGATTAGCTTTGCTGATGTATTATATGTGCCTAGTTAAAGAATAACCTTATATCAATGTCAACCCTTGAGGATAAAGGGTATGAGGTGAATTTCCGTGGAGGGAAGGTTTATATTAGGCCAAGAGGGTCTAGTGCCAAATAGGACAAGGTGATTGGGGTTCGATATGAAAAAGTGTACAGTTTGAACTTTGAGCCAGAGAGGAATGCATGTACCAAGTAGGTTAGACTTGTTTTGAGTCAAACTTGAGTCTATTTTAGTGCATGTCAATTCAGTTTTCAGTCTACGTTCTGTGTCAATAAGTGTCTATATGACACATGTTTGTAATAAAAAAAAGATAGGGTCAAAAACTGATGTAATTTCATGATGTAATGCAAACTCTAAAAAGTCGTTAAATTGTATTTAGTCAGTCAAGTCAGTCCATGCTTGCAGGGTTGTTCATTGTAGATTTAATAGCGAGATCCTAAGGTTCTCAGTGTTCCACAAGGAGAAGCTATCCTAGATGGAGCCATTCTGATATTGAAATTCACCTTGGGTAAATTTGGTGCTAAGGACAAACACGAGTTCAGTTTTGCATCATGGAGGTTTGAAGACAGATTTATGAGGATTTTCAGCTCATATAATGTGCCCTTGTAAAGGCATTTCAGGGTAATCACATGCATACATATTTAGAGACCGGTTAAGGGCGATTTTCCTTAGGAAGTTTGCAGCTGGAATGAGGTATTATTTAAGACTAGGGCTGACTTGTGCATCACTAGGCTTAGACCAACCTGAGCCAAGGATTTTTATTAGTTTGAGGCCGACCTATGATTGATTGGGAACATAAGTATTTAAATTTTATACCATATGAAGGTGCCTTTTTGATGTGATATTTGTGGTTCTTTGGTGCTAGGAAGAGCGTCTAACATAGACAGGGATAGCAGGTAGCAATCCTTGGGTCTTTACCTTTTTGGATGGCTCAGTGGTGCTGGTTTCATCTAGGGAGTTACTACATCTTTTCTTCATGCCTGTTCATGGCAGGATAGAGCACTACTTGTAGACTAAGTGTGGGATCGATGTCATGACCTGTGGCTGTGCATTTGAGAGGAAAAATGATGTTGCATGTGGTCATACAGGGATCCTATAGTGATTACAAAGAAAAACCATAATCATTCAATGATCATGAGAAGAATTCTGAATTAAGGCATCACATGCCACTGGTTATGATAGTGAGTTAGGGGCGGATCAGGAGGAGCGTATGATGTTCTTCCAGCGGATTGGGTACTTTTCGTTGAAGTTTTGAGCTGCATGCATGACCACATAATGTGCCTGGGTATCACAGATGTATATTTGATGTGTTCAAAATCAATGAAGAAGTAAGCACGTCATATAGAAGGACCATCAATAAACAAAGAGCCATTCTTGAGGAAGATACATGGAGATGTCATTATGATTTTATACCAGCCATGGAAAGGGCTTATTCTAGCTCATATAGGTGTTTTTCCTATGGAAGACAATTGTTGATTTTAGGTGGTATACCTTTGGTGATTTGAAGATATACATTGATTAAACATTGTATAATCATCTTTATTCAGTGCAATGAAGATCAGATGCTTTGGTGGTCGATTCCAATGTTCATGTGTGTAAGAATTCAATTTTGCAATTGCTCTTACCTTGTCTTAAGTCTGATCTTAATGTGTCTCTGTATAATCAGCAAGCTTTGATTTTCTCACCTTGCTGATTTTCTTCTTTCTCGACTCCATAAACCCTAGTTTAAGGCCCCAGTCACTAAAATCCTTATTTACATCATAAGCCTTGTTGATTTGAAGGAGAATATTGCATTTGATAGAGAATTACATATGCAGACCAGAAAGCTATTAACATGGATTGGAGGGGAATTGTGTGACAAACAAAGAGTTTTACTAGGGATACCCCGCTGGAGTTAGCAAGCACTAACTCTGAAGCAAGAGGAGTGTTGGAGGTGACAGTGATAGTGCTCCTATACTGTCCATTTGGAATCCTTTGAGGTGACTTCTCAAAATTATCAATCATAGTGATAACAGGACCAACAACTATACAACAATGCATGGAATTAAACTTTAAAGGATAAGAAACTATGCAACATAAAATTATCAAGGATTGACACCAGGAAGAATCAATTATGGGAACATTTCACTCAATTAGAGAAAATACAAAAGTGGGAAACAATTAACAATCTTACAAGGGAAAAACTCAACAAACAAACCCCAATTATGATTCATTTAATACAAGACTAAAAGCAGTAATAAAAGAACAATATGCAAACAACAAACTTACCATTATAAATGGAGCATGTACGTGTGACCTTGTCATAATTGACACACCATCCATCGGAACCTATCAAGCTCCAATACAACTGCATTCAACTTAATAGCTCAAAATTTAATTAGAAAAGAATGGATTAGTTCTAAATATATAAGATAAGTGTTGATCATTCCATGGAATTCATCTTATCATTTGACATTGTTACTTAGTTACTTTTGATATTGTGGTGCTCCGAAATGCACAACTAAGATTGCAGTAAAATATACCCAAAAATTAAAAAAAAAAAAATATCATGAAATATTCAGAAAAGAATCCAAAATATCTTAAATTGTGCACTAATTACAAGAGATAGGGGGAAGCACAATGCTTCCAAGTGATTGGATACACAACACCTAGCCACATTCAGTTTTTCATTTATAAATTTTTGGATCACTTGCATGGGCTCATATTCCCAAAGAAAAACGAAAAAAATTGTAACCTACAAGTCAACACTGCATTTTGGTAGGCTATAGTGAAACTTCCAAAGCATATCATCTATATGATCCCTCCAACAACAAGATAATTGAATGGAAAGATGTTGTCTTTGATGCAGTTCTTTTCCATGGTCTGCTAGGATCCTATCCCACACTTATCACAGAAGATTCGTCTCCCGTGTCTCAATGGACCTCTCCTCTTCACACCCTAATGATTATCCTCCTCTTTTGAGTGCTTCTTCCAACACTCCCTCTTCAATGACTTAGCCAACAACCCATGATAAGGCCTATGTTGATAACTCATCTAGTACTAGTTGCACTAAAGTCTCTTCTTCTTCGATTGCTACATCGAGCCTCTTACCACTTGCGCAATCTAATAATGATATTACTATAGGGCCCTCATCTCCTGCTCTTCCTCTTCTATCTAGGGCATGACCACTACCTAAGTGGGCTATCTCCACTCTCTTGGATTCTATTTTTCTTCTTCCCCCTTAAGGGGAATTGGGATGACGACGGAAGTTGCTTGTTTCATGGGAACTAGTCACCAAGGCCAATGCAAATCCTACTACTTATACTCAGGAAAATGATTCTCCATAATGGAAGGATGCTATGGCTAATGAATATAATTCCCTAGTTAAAAATCGGACTTGGGAACTAGTTCCCTTTCCCAACGGTAAGAATTTTGTTGGTTGAAAATGGGTTTATAACCAATTATGATGCTCACGAAAAACTCAAAAAGCATAAATCTTGTCTTGTTGCTAACGACTTCATCTAGAAAGAGGGCATTGTGTAGTGAACCAACCTGGCTCACGAGATAATAATCCAAAATACTTGAAATATAAAGATATCCATATAGGACAGTAATAAATTATATATTGAATAATAAAATTTATATGAGTCAATATTATTATCTTTACAATCAAGAATGAGGGCTTGCTTATATACCCACGCAGGGGTGCCCTTTACCAATAGTCATGTCCTTGAGACATGTCCTTTCATTATTAATAATTCTTATTTAATCATGAACTTACTAATATATATTTTATATGTATATTTATGTTCATAACATTGCCTTCCCCTTAAAAATGATTTGTCCTCAAAGCATATTAATGAAAGGCTTGATGACTTTTTCTTTGACTTGTAATGTCCTGTCATCCACATTTCTGGGAGTTGCCATAGTTGACGATACCAAATGATATGAGTGACGAAGAGCTGAGCAGAATCGTTGAATTGTGAAAGAATCTAGCCACCCTAGTTCGATCTTCTGTGAAACTGGGTGTTTCTAGGGTTCTCGTTTTGGATAATATTGATATTCTAACTGGTTAAGATATCTACTCTTATGATTTGAATGTCAAGACGGAATTCTTATAACATGATTTCTCCCTATCATACTTCTAGCAATTTCTTCTTTTGACTTTGATATATGGTTTTCTTCATGCGTCAATGTTGCCTTGTTAATGGTTGAATTTTGATTAGTAAGTTTATTTGGAGCTTCCATCGTTTGTACTTCGACATCTGACATTGTCTTTTTTCTAGTTGATTTTGTAATTTCTTGAGCGGTACTTTCTTTGTGACCTGATTTGTCGATATCTTTAATATGTGGATTTTCAAGTTTCTCTTCTTTCAACTTTTTGATTTGTTCTAGTAACAACTGATTAAGGTTCTTCAAACGAGAATTTTCTTTTTCTTTCTCTTTGAGGTTCTTCTTCAATTCTTTTTCGAGATCCTCCTTTCCTTGTTCTATTTTTTTCCATATAGCTTTGTAACCTTAGCCTTCTTGATTTGGTCGAGTAATTTTTTATTGTGGTCTTTTAAGCGGGAAATTTCTTCGTTTTTTTTCTGTGATAACTTCATCAAATTCTTTCTGTGTCCTTTGCATTGCTTTTTGATTTTCTTGAAGTATTACTTCTGATATATTGTTAAAGTCTTCTAGTGTTATTGAATCTAGCTCTGATGTAGTGTATTGTAATGTTATCATTTTCTCCTTATAGGGGAATGTCACAAATTTTTCTCCATGTTTAAGATGAAGGTACCTAGATTTTTAAACCAAGGTAACCCGATGATGATGTCAACTTCTTCTTGATACATAGTTGTAACATAGAATTGAGATATATACTCGTATTCATTAATTGTCACTTGTAACTCCTTAATTTGAAAATAATCTTCCTTTCCAATTATATTTGGTTCTATAATTAATAATTGATTTTCCAAATCAATATTCATGTAATTAGCAGTATAATCCAAGCTAATAACAATGTTAACCTTTGTTCCTTGAATATTCCCCTTTAATGTCGAAAACCCGTAACCTAAGGTCGGACAACCTTCATAAGTAAATCTTCCTTTCGTCATTTTAGAATTGTCCATTCTGACTTTTGTCAATATTTTATGATGATTGATTTCTTGATTGTGAAGCTCATATACCTTTATATTAAAACTTTTCAATGACTTATTTGAAAATAAAGAATTCCTTTTACTCCTTTCTTGTTGTTTCTTCAAGGGTTAAATAACCCCTTTTATGGTATATGGTGGACTTTGAAATATAATAATAGTGTTCTTCT
The DNA here is from genome assembly GCA_009831015.1 of Picea engelmannii. Lineage (NCBI taxonomy): Eukaryota > Viridiplantae > Streptophyta > Pinopsida > Pinales > Pinaceae > Picea > Picea engelmannii. The sequence goes on from ML794487.1 coordinate 297,801, forward strand.
TTATATCCCTCTGGTAATTAATTTGGATGAATATATATGTAAAATATACTTTTCCTTGATAACTTTATACTTTTAATAAAATGTAGTTTAATATCACCTATTTCTTTCTATCGTTGTATATTAAAAGTAACTTAGTACTTTATTTAAAGTGTAATTTTTTTCACCTTGAAACAAAGTTAGACCTTGCCCCTTTGACTTATAACAACCCTTTACGTCTTTCCACTTCAAAGTTATATTTAAGGGTATTTTAATATTCTCTTTTAAAAATTAAAGAAAAAATCTTTATTAGTCTGTGCCAAGAGACTATAGCAGTGAGTTTGATATTGATTTGACATTAATTTGTCTTTTATTTTAAATTTGTATATGCACTGTAATGTTTAGCTTATGAAAACAAATATATTTTTTTGATAAAATAAAAATATTTGTTTTTTTCATCTCTGATTGACTAATATATTTCAAGTTTTATTGTTGTCTTCACGTATTTCAATATTTGAAATTAATTACATAATCAATAAACTTTGTTATAAGTACCAACTGCTTTTAAACTATTATTTTATTTAGCACTAAATAAATAATATTAAGATTCATATATCTATACAAGAGATTCTAAATGGCTGTATAAGTATTCCTTGTCTACATCATAGTTATTAAAAGTCAAAACTAACACATATAGCAGACTTATCACACAATCACAATAAAGTATGTTTCCCACTATGGATCTTTGTATCCAAACATGACCGGTCGATCCCAAGAAGCATATTAGGTAGTCCCAGCACATAGATTAAATGGTCGATGTGTTTTTTTATCGATGGCATTTGAAAGGACCCGATTCGCCAGACTAGCAATATAGAAGTGTTCGGGTGAGGGCGAACACATATTATCCCCATTTATGCCCGATTCACGGAACCAAATAGCTATATCTCAACTACGTATGCTTCATAAAACTGTAACATGATATGACAAATAATAATTTCCAACTTTAGCTTTGTAAAAAGTGGATAACGAAGGTGATGTTTTGTGTTGTATACACATTAATTTTAGTAATACAATTTTATGTAATGTAATAAATATTATACAAATTAAAATATATATTATAAAATTTGAAATGTTTAATATTTTTTTAATTCTTTTTAATTCTTTTTACATTAATTTTGGTAATATATTATGCAATATAATAAATATTATATAAATTAAAATATATATTATAAAATTTGAAATGTTTATTTTTTTTTAAATGTGATTAGCATTTGGCTAGTTTAAAGAAATTTAGGTTAATCCCAAAACTATACAAAGTTTAGGACAATACTAAAGTAAGAACATGGTAAGAGATATTGTCCAATACTGCTTATACCGCTTATGACAAATCTATAAACTATGTGTCACCATGGAGCAACACGTCTTCCTCCATCCCTTGTGAGTCGATGTCAAATTATTTGAATTTAAATTTTATGAAGTTGTAGTTATCTGTGTTAATTTTTCTTGTTTAAATAACAAAAATCCCCAAAAAAGTTAATTTCTTTTAAGATTATAAAACTAGCCTATTTATTAGCATATTGTTCATGTTTCACCATAATGATCATCGTCAATAATTATAGGGTGCCAACTATCATCTCCATTTCCAAATCTACTTGGCAGGGACTAAGCTTCCATGCAGCCCTTGTTAAATTCATTTTTACCAATAGGAATATGTCGTATTTTGGTACTTTTTGTCTCTATATATAATTGACTTTGAATGTCATAAAATTAAGATCCGTTTTTTAATTTGCTATACTTGAATGTCATAAAATTAAGATCCTTTTTCTTTTTTTTTGAACTGACTATTAGTTTAATATTTGAATAGGCGAAGTTGTATGTCTGGTTTGTAATTTTTATTTTTATTAACTTACTTCTTTTGTTATTGATAACAGAATATTTTTTTTCCCTTCTTTGCGTTGATAATTTTTTTTTTTGCAATTTGCAGCAATTTAAATTTAAACTTGAATGTAATGCAGATTTACTGTACGGACACTGCAGACGAAATATGGATATGGGCGGACAGGTACGGAATTGGGATTTGTACAAATGGCAGCGGATAGAACTGTGACTGTTCAGTTGGTATGAACAATTATCAATTAAAAATCGTACAAAATTAATGCGCAATTGAGTGGCGATTGATTGGACAATATGGCTGGCGTAGAGTGGCCCTTGATTGGACAATACGGTGGGCGTATGGATGGTATAGACTTAGATTGTAGTGTTGGTACCATTGATGTGTATGAATTTGCTTCTTTTTTTATTTTTTGGACAATTATCAATTAAAAATCGTACAAAATTAATGGGCAGTTGAGTGGTGATTGATTGGACAATATGGTTGGCGTAGAGTGGCCCCTGATTGGACAATACGATGGGCGTATGTTTGGTACAAATTTAGATTGCAATGTTGGTACCGCTGATGTGTACGGATTTGCTTCTTCTTCTTTTTTTCCTTGATTCTCTACAAAATTTGTAGCAGAATAATATCTTATTTTTTTTTTTTTTATTCAACAAAAAGTCTGGATTTAAAAATTGTAGTGGAATCACCCCCCTTTTTTTTCTTCAATGGAGAATGGCCAAAGGCCAGCTATGGTCAAAGACACAGAGTTCCACGAACTCTGAAAATTATAGTGGCCAAGGGCCTATAGGTATGTTGACAAAGGCACGGATTTTGACCAAGGTCTGGTGGCCAAAAGCCAAGATTAGACTAGGTCTGGTAGACAAAAGCCAAGATTAGATCGGGTCTAGTAAAGAGATTGACCAAAGGCTTGGATTAGAAAAACAAAGCTCTAATACCATTGTGGTGAACCAACCTCACTCACGAGATAATAATCCAAAATACTTGAAATATAAATATATCCATATAGGACAGTAATAAATTATATATTGAATAATAAAATGTATATGAGTCAATATTATTATCCTTACAATGAACAATGAGGGCTTGCTTATATACCCACGCAAGGGTGCCCTTTACCAATAGTCATGTCCTTTCATTATTAATAATTATTATTTAATCATGAACTTACTAATATCTATTTTATATGTATATTTATGTTCATAACACATTGACTATTCAAAGACTTTTGCTCCAGTCACTCATATGGATTCACTTTGGATGATTCTATGATTCTATCTATAGATGCTTCATTGAATTGGGAAGTTCATCAAATGGATGTCAAGAGTGCTTTTCTCCATGGAGATCTATAAAAAGAGATTTATATACAACAACCACTAGGGTTCTTCCAAAATGGTCATGTTCCCTTGGTTTGTAAACTTAAGAAATCTCTATATGACCTTAAGTCGGAACCTTGCACTTGGTATGAGAAGATTCACAATTTATTTATCAATTGTGGCTTTATTGCTACTCAAATTCTCACTTAGTGAAAAAGTCATAACCATAAACGTGAAAGCCTAAATGCAACTCAGACTATCCAGTATTGTCACCTAAGTGGTCTAACCTACTATCCATTATTGTCACCTAAGTGATCTAACCTTTCTCTTTTCAAACTAAGAGGTTCCTTGCCTAGAGAGGCTTACCTATGAAATAATCAAATCCAAGTTATCGTTTAAAAGTGAAGTAAAGAAAAGGGGCCTTTATGAAACCAGTCTAGTTGATGAGGTCCCAAGACTAGTTAGCGAAGGTTCGAGGAACAATTATGGTAACCTACACACAACAATCACTGAAGGTGCAAGTAACCTCATAGTTGGTGGGCACCCTACAAGGGAGCTGAGGCGGATATTATCCTTCTGTCCCAGATACTGCAAGTAATTCCCCCTTGCAGTCACATGTGTTATATCCTAAAAATTGCTATGTTTACCACTTCACAATCAACGGCTAGGGGGAACAGTGGTAGGTCGAGCCCACATGTCAGGGCAAGGAAACTAAGCCCAAAATTTCGAGAAATGATTCCACTCACATGTTAGCTTTTGGGGTAGCTCGAACATGTACTTTTGCATTGGCGGAGCCTAGCATGTGGAGGTGTCTGAGCAATACTATCTAGATATCAACTTTATTGTTTAAGTGACTTTTATTTAATGACTAAAGTGACTTTTTATAAAGTTGAGTGACTTAAGTGATTTAAGTCATCTCAACGAGAGATTAAGTCATAGTCATTGATCTCACGAGACAAAAATCGTTGATCACTTTGTAGATAGGGTTTTATTCATTGGGAGATTATAAAAGCATATCTAAGGAGAGTGAGAGGCACACAATGAGTGCATAGGAGCAAGAGGAAGTCTTGCTCATGTATTTGTGTCACACATTGTGTAAGGAGGTGAGAGAGTCACATACACAATGTGAGAGACTCACAGAGAGTGTGAGGGTGTGAGAGACATATTGAGTTGAGAGGAAGAGGGTGATTTGGTTGAGGAAGAGGGTCAATTTGCAGCTGGAGGAAAGGCCGATTTTTCGAGGTCGAAAAAGCAGGACCAATTTTTTAGGGCCGAAAAATTAGGCCCGAAAAAGCGGGACCGAAAAGGCAAGACAAAAAAGCATGGCCAAAACAGCGAGGCCAAAAAAGCAGTCGAAAAAGCAGGTTGCTTTTGCTAGGCTGTAAGAAATTTATGAATTAGCTGTTGTAATTTTTTCTTCCTTTGAAGCCAATAAAATCCTCACTTACTGGTTTTCCCTTCGGGGTTTTTCCAAGGGCATTGCCAAGAAATATCTGTGTTCAAATGTGTGTGTTGTTTATGATTCCGTTGTGCATTTTAATGGTTAAAACTCAGCTGTAAATTTTCTGCATAGTTTACAGAATTTATATTAGCAATAGATTAAATTCTAAGTTGTTAAATTATTGGCATAAAATTTCTGATTGTTGGGTTTCAAGAAACTTAACATCACGGTGGCTTGCACTTCTAAAATCCCTCTATACGTAGTAGTAGTCCACAGACACCCGAACAAGCGGAGAGGGGATATCACCCCACTTGCTCTAAGTGAAACCTCGTGATGGACACATGTTAGATGCACTTCCCCAGCAATCACTTCATGCTACTAATGGATTTTTATATGCTGCAAATGGAGGTTTTGGATTTAATTAGTTCAATTAATGCTGCAAATTTGGATTTAATTAGTTCAATTAATGCTGCAAATTTGCTTAAGTGTGAATGTTCTGAAATGAAATGTTGCAAATTTGTTTAAGTGTGTAAATGTTGATCCAAAATAAAAGTGCTTGCAGAATCATACACTAAATGGAGCATTCGAATGTAAACTGCAATGAGCAACATAATGTCATTCAAACCAAGATAACCATGTTGATTTGCGATGAACTGCTTTAATGATTAAGTACTTGTAATATGAATGTCGTAAAGATGATAAGAAAATTCTAAATGTATCTCATAAAACCACATACAATATTCAAAGAGACTTAGCAGAGAACTATCTTGATCCCAAAGATCGCTGCTAGGCACAATGGGATAGCATACTTTAGTTCTCTACTAGCCTACGGACTTAGAGAACGATTTTTTATCCCAAAGATTGCTGCTAGGCGCAATGGAAGAGCATACACCAATTCTTGGAGTCTATATTGTTGAAGCACAAATCATAAATCATTAAACATGTACCCTTGAAGTATCTAGCATTCATCATCATCAAAAAATAAATGCAAAAAATAGAGACATATTCCAAATTATTTCAAATTGTATGACTTAATCCAACAAGGAATTGCAAATGTCCATATGTCCAAAACATGAGACCATTCATCAAGGTGTTGCGAAAATTTATTTTAGGAAACATTTAAATCAGATTTTTTACCAACTCAGATTACTTAGCCCAAATTTTACTGACCATGATAAATTTCTGCAAGAATTAATTTACTCATGAACCAAAGTGCAAATTATCAAGTGCTGAAATGTGAGGTTTTAAACTTTAAGGGCATGTGGTCAACCGTTAACAAGTGAAAATATAAATCAACTGTGTAAAGAAAAAAACAGGTCTGAAAAATTCTTGTGCCAAATCAGCTTGTTAAAGAGCATAAAACTTTCAGAAAATTGTCATGCTAGTGAGTTAAATGTTAGGCAGATTTTAAGGTGAATTATCCCAGAGAAAATAAGAAAAATTCTGCAAAAATTGTTAGATTATCCACTGTGTGAGCACTTAGGTTTAAGGCAGAAAAGAGAGAGAGAAAATATATCAGACTTAAGACAGCCTGCTGTTCTGAGAATTCGGAGTTGTTAGTAAGCAAAAAAAACTGTTAAATCTGGTTTCCTTCTGCAGAAATAAAACAATCCTAACAGCAGAAGGTTAATTTGCTGAAAATGTAAAGAGAAGAAGAAAGAAAAATGGTTAGATCTTCTCTGAGTGAAACAAATTTGAACTACCCTGTTCAATAATCAAAACCAGCAGACAAACAGAGGGTTAGAAGAGGTAGAAAATTGCAAATTTAGCAAGAAAAAGATCACTAATTCGCCTCAT
>ML794488.1:0-11260 GCA_009831015.1 Picea engelmannii
CGATTAAGCTTATGGAACAGAGGGAATAAAGAAAAAAAGAAAAGAATATAGCGGCAATCAGTAATAGAAATTCTTTGAAATCCTTAACCTCAAGCTCATATCTTTTTGTTCATTTGATGGATTGTGTTAAATTTGTTCGGTTGCAATCCTATTTATACAATTTGGCGCGAAAAAAACGTATACAACGTGTCGTTTCATTTTTTCCGACGGTCGGAATTAGTCCAACAATCTTTCGGCTGAAAGAATTAGTTTTTCAGCTGAAAGATATGGAAACCGTTTAGTTTGACGGATTCCATTAGATTTTATCCTTTCGGCCGAAAAATTAATTTTTCGGCCGAAACAATGAAATTGCAACTGAAAACCAAAACCAGAGAAATGCCCCAAGCATAACTAAACTTCAGAGGTTGCGGACCCCTACAAACATTGAGAATTTGGTTTCGAAAATGACACCAACATTTCCAAATTTGAATCTAGTTTCAATTCGTATAATTTGTTTTCATTTTCTTTATTTTTATCTAATTTTATTTAATTTTTAAAAAAACTCACTACATAATATTTTCAGCAGACATTATGATTCAGTGAAATGAAATATCGGTATCTCAAAAAATATACAGTGAAAAAATTTGAAAAAAATATATTCATAATCCTTAAACTGTTCTTTTCAAAAGGGTATATTTAAATTTTAGTTTTAAGTAAAAATTAAGATAGATACAAGGTGTAGAAAAACATGTTTTTAAACTCTGCAATGTTTTCAGCTTGGTCAACTTAAAAAAATTCTAGAAATTATAATATTCATCCGTTAAATTCAAAATAATAGTCATAATAAAATAGAGTCTCTGTAGATTGTTACAGTATATTTTGTTTCTTCAAAATATAAGTTTAATAATATATACATTGTTGTAGAAATAAGTGACTCATTATCATTCATTTCATGTTTAAGAAACATACTGTTAAACAATTGTGAAATTGACATATCAAATCGTGATAAAAAAAAATTGAAAAATAGTCATTGGAAAGCTAACACAATTCTTCACAAGTTTTGTTTTACTGTAAAGTGAAATTCTAAATAAAAAAATACTTTTATATGTCGGAAGTTGAATAACTTGTGAAAATACAGTTGTTTTTCTCATAAAACAAGCAAAAGTGTAACCCATCTTTATGATTTCACCCATCTGACTTCTGCCACATTCCTTGGCACTGACCATTCTCAGATGGCCTCAACCTTTCCGGGATCCATAGCGATCCCTTCTTCTGAAATAATGTGCCCCAAGTAATGGATATGCCTTTGGTAAAATAAGCATTTGTTCAATTTGGCATACAGTTGGTGTCCTCTCAATACTTGCAACAACAGTCTCAGGTGTTGTTTATGCTCTTCCTCTGACTTGGAATACACCAAGATGTCATCCAGGAAGACTATGAAAAACTTGTCTAAATAGTCCCTGAATACACCATTCGTCAAGCACATAAAAACAACAGGTGCGTTTGACAGTCCAAACGACACCACTGTGAACTCGTAATGACTGTACCTTGTTCTAAAGGCGGTCTTGCTGATGTCATCATCCCTTATTCTTACTTGGTGATATCCGGATCTGAGATCTATCTTTGAAAATATTTTCCCACCCTTCAACTGATCGAAAAGATCATCAATCCTCGACAGAGGATACTTGTTCTTGACAGTTATCTTGTTCAACTGTCGGAAATCAATGCACAGCCTCAACGTCCCATCCTTCTTCTTCACGAACAGGACCGAGGCACCCCAAGGTGACACGCTGGGATGAATGTACCCCTTCTTCAGAAGCTCTTCAAGCTGCAATTGCAACTCTTTCAGCTCTGGCGTACTCATTCTATAAGGAGCTTTTGACACTGGGGCTGCTCTAGGCATCAAATTTATAGAAAAGTCGATGTCTCTCTTCGGAGGTAGTCCAGGTACCTCCTGAAATACATCCTTGAACTCTGTGAGTGCCTCATGGTCTCCAATCCCTGAGACTTCATCTCTGGATGCTTCCTCCACATGGGCTGCAAATAATTGACAGCCTTTTCTGTAGCACTTGTTCAGCTGCATTGCTGAGATTTCTCTAACAGCCATAGCTCTAAGAATCCCTTGGACTGTTTTTAGATTTCCCTCGTCATCCAAGCATGTAAACCTCTTTTTACGACAGTCCAGGAGGGCATGGTGCTAGTCCAACCAGTCCATTCCAATTAAACAGTTATAAGAGCCTAAAGGCAGAATATTCAATTCAGCCTTCATGCTTAGTCATTTCATGTCCACAGGACAGGACTTCACCAACTCAATGAATTTTCTCTTGGTTCCTGTAGCCAACTATACTAACCAAGACTTTTCATGTTTGCTTCTTGATAAATGCAAACTTTCCACTACCCTAGGATCTACATAACTATGGCTAGCCCCTGAATCGATTAAAATAATGAATGGTCGGTTGTTAATCATACCTTCCACTTCAATCATGTGCGATTGAAATTCTACTTGCTTGTTGTCCAAGGCTGCGTAGATCCTTGGAATTCTACTACCCATATCCTCCACTGTTTAAGCTTGTTGAACATTGTGGACGGTTCTCGCTTTATCTTTTCTGTGGGGGCAGTCTCTGTACCTATGGTTTCCTTTACAACCCCATCACTCCATACATGGCGGTCTTGGCATTTACTCACCCACTTCAGCCTTTCTGGGCTCTCTAAAGGAAGGCTTGTTTCCCTTCTGCCTTTGTTCCTTCTTAAACTTCCTCTAGTCATCCCAAGCCTTCCGAAATGAAGACTTTTCTCTTTGCTGTTCATACAATCATTTTTCCCTTCTTATTGTTTCTTCCATAGTCTTGGGATCATCATACTGGATCTTGTCACTAATGGAAGGCGAAAGTCCACTCAGATATCTCTGAATCTTGACAGCCTCATCTTTGATGAATGGAACATACTTCAGTAGTTCCAAAAACCTTCGTTCATATTCATCAATGGTCATGCTGCCTATCTTGAGTTCGATCAAGAACTGCTTCATATTTCTGTTATAGTATCTTTTAGTCAGGTATTTCTTCTCGAAATACCTCTTGAACTCCTTCCAAGTGATATCTTTCTCTCTGATGTGCTGCACCTGCACAAACTGATCTCACCACATGGATGCTTTTCCTTTCAATTGATACATCACAATTCTTCCTTCTGCATGAGCAGAATAATTCAAAAAGTTTGAAATATTTCCTCATGCCAAGCAACCATGTTTCAACATCTTCCTCCTTCTTATGTTCTCCATCGAACGTTGGAGGCTTGATCTTGTTCATCTCTCCCTTCAATTCATCCACTCTAGATCTTCGGTGTTTTCTGGTAGGGGACGGGCTTGAACTGTTGTGTTCTTCCCTACTGGAATGCTTTGGGGAGCGACGATGATGTCTGCTACCACTCCTCGATCTTCTTTTTCTCTCAGGGGTTCTGCGACTCCCTGTTTTGCTTGTATCACTCTCCTTTTCGATTTCCTTTCTATTCTTCCCAGGATCTTCAACATCTTTAAGTTGAATTCACCTTGCCTATCCTCGACTTTCATGAGTTTTCGGCTATCAGCTCGGTGAGCCTGGGCATCTCTCTGCAATCCTTTAATGATTTTCATTATATTCCCTTCCTTATCTAATTCGTTTCCGTGCCCATTAGAGTTTGATCCTTCGATTCCCAAGTTGACATCCCTTCCTACCCTTTCGTCCTATGTTTCAGAGGCAATCTGTACCTCTTCCATTTGTATACTTGGCTGTCCTGACACCTGTTGAACTCTGCACACACAACGTGCAGTCAACCTGAGTTTTTCAGGCCTTAAACCCTTAATAAAAACCACAACATTCATTAACCAGCGTGAATAAGAAAACGTTTCAAATTCACTAAGTTTTCTGAGCCCTGCTTGGCTCTACAAATTTTCGGGACTTCGGTACTTCGACTTTTTGGGGTTTTTTTTTTGTCCACGAGGATCCAACAGTTAAATCCTCGATAGTTCTTATGTCCTTCGAAAATTTCAGGATTTTGGAACTTCGGTGTTTTGGGTTTCGGGGTTTTTGGTCCCCGAAGGTTCTCGCACTCGCTTCCCTCTCCAACTCCTGACTCCCAAACTTCCAACCTCTCTTCCCCTTGGCCCACAGCACAGTTGTCACTAACCCCGGCAGGGATTTCAGGACTCGACACTTCGGGTTTTCGAGTCTTCGGTACCTGGGAGTTCATGATGCAGTGACTCCCAACCCTATGTTAGTCCAACTCCTGAATTCTAAAATTCTGATTTAATTTACTCTCCGGGCCCACAACATAGTTGTCGCCCTTAACTATGGTGGTGCGTGGTACGTTCAGGAGGGTCCATGTCACCTTTGGTGACGTCATCAGGTCCCACCATTCTCACTTGTCTTCTCGACTCACTAGCACATGGTACACACCCATGTGTCCACGTCCATTCCAAGGCAATCCAACGGTTAGACTTCTCTCAGATCTACGACGCAGATCTTTTCGACGTTCCGGGATTTCGGGCATCAGGAGTTCATGCATCTCCACCTCTCGAACTTCCGTTTGCCAAAATCATGAAATTACGGTCTATTCTTCCACTTGATCAAACGGTCAAGTTCCTCTCTTACGATCTACGGTGTAGATTGTTTCGGAATTTCGGGTTTCACTATTTCACGACTTGCTAAAACAGGTTTCCGATAGCCACATGCCCCCCTGATGGACGGTCCTGACAAATTTGGGATTTCACGTATTGCGATTTCCACACTCCTGTGCAACTCGAAAGGGTTTTTAAACCTTGCGCACGCTTTCCAGATCTGATGGTCACAAGGGTTCTCCTTTTCCCTGAACATATCCTATGGCTCCAACACTTATGGTGTGGAGTCCTCTCTCCCTGTGGCCAGATGCCACCTCGGTTGCGGTTTCATAAAACCTCTACACCTCCTGAGCTGGTAACATGGTCAAGTAACTCCTTGACACTCAAGAGCATTCAAAGGTCCGAAATTGGTCCTCCAGACACAATTTCTCCTCAACCCTCGGTCCAAAGACCACTCAACTGGCCCATCTAGGCTCAGCGTCGAAACCTTGGCTCGGATACCATACTGTAGCACCCTTTTCCAGCTGTAATTCTCTGATACCAAACTGGAACGCCCCCATTCGGGGCCGGGCAAGCACTACTTCGCGAAATAACAATTTCATACTTAATTCTATATATAAGGCATGCATTTAAGCAAATGAAACACATTTAAACTTAGGGTAACCATAAGAATTACTACTATTATAAATAATCAATGTCTTTAACATTAATTCGTATGCACAATAGAATACATGATAAATATAAATACACAGACATGTAGAAAAGTAATTAAAACATCATCTGGTACTTATCTTTGAAATGGTGGTAATTCCACCAACCAAGTGTAGGCCTTCCACAAACCTCCCAGCCTTAGACCACACTGCTCATCAAGCTCAGCAGTGGGTCACCCCCGAGCTGGGACTAAGCTCCATCTCCAAGGCAAGGAATCCTAGGCTAGGCTGAGGTTACAGAGAAAACACACAGTCACCAGGAAGGAATTCTCTCCCAGGAACCACTCATACTCACTACCCACAGACTCTCCTTCCCCACATGCCTATTCCACCCTAGGAGTATACACCTTCTCTGTCACCTAGACAGTCCTTCAGTTGCTAACCTCCCTTGCCTTGGGTTTCAGCAACAGACTGGACCGGAAGTCTCCGAGCTCTGTGGCAGCTACAGGGTTCCTTCCAGGAGTTCTCTCCTTCCTCTGCGCACTCTCTCACCTGGAGAGAGTCTCTCACAGGCCCAACAACCTATTCTTCCAACTTCAACCACCTCTCTCACCTGGAGAGAGTGTTGTACAAACTGGCCAACAAGCCACACGCAGTCCAGCACTGTGTGACCACAACAATCAACAGGGAAAACAGACACGGGCTTTCCAAATAAGCTCAACAATGACAGGATGGTCTCACGGTTATGGATTTGGGACAGAGACTCCACACACAGGCTCGATCATCTCATACAGAGGATGCATCGGCTTTCCCAGAAATCAACACAGGCTATCCCCGAAATCAACACACAGACTTTGCCCCTGTTTTTAGGATGGCATGAGGTCTCTTGCAGGGGTCGGATGGTTCGTACGGTTCAGAAGATGCACAGGGATTTTCCAGAGGTCGGACAGCTCACGCCCAGGCAGTCGAGGGTCGAATGGTGGAGGAACCCCCCAGTAAGGCTGACTTCTCGGGTTTTAACTGCATGCGCCTAGGTCGACACATGTCTCCCTGGGGCTGCATGTTTCCCATTTTACACACGTTCCCCTTCCAGGAACTTAGGATAAAACAAATACAAATATTTCCCATGGCTTTTTGGAATAATATTAAAATATTATTTCCAAGGACTTAAGCCCCTAGGCTTAGCCCCCTAGGCTCAACACTTAGCGCCTCTTCCCACCTTCCAGCCCCTAATCCATTGCCCACTCTGTGGAAGCTTAGTCCCCCATCACTCATTCATCGTGGTCGATCTGCACACGGCGGTGTTTATATTTTATTAATGTTCTGCATTGATACATGTACAAAATGTTCTGCGGTGTTTATATGACAGTCCAGGAGGGCATTATTATCTGAATTATGAACCAGATTTTTTCCAGCCATTTTTTTTCTTGTTAATGTGGAGGAGTATACTTTATCTCCACATCCCCATTGTTGATGAGATGGCTATTGTGATTGTTTCTTTTTAAGTCTAGAATTACACAGGTTTAGGTCTGTAGCTGACATCACATTCATCAACTACTTAGACGCTCTTTGTTGTTTTTTTCCTTTTTTTATTTCTATCTCCAAAAGATGTTCCCACCTGGATTGAAATTTTTGTTTCATTTTATGGCTATGTTTCATTTTAGGGTTGTTTCATTTTATGGCTACGTTTCATTTTAGGGTTGTTTCATTTTACTGTTGTGTTTTATTTTCTGGGCCAACCGAAACCTTTCAGCGTTCACAACCACGAATTTGTGATTGTGCTAGTTTATTGTAACATGAATTTTAATTTAGTGTTGAGCATTCTTTTATTTGTTTCCTATGGTTGGGTTGGGTTTGAACTAGTTTTAACTACATGCACGTGGTTTGTCGATACCTATCAGCGTTCACCAGCCAACTTTGAGGCTGTGCTAGTTCATATCCTCTCCCAGAAGAAGGCCTAACGTTGCAATCCTCGTACAAGGTGAACATATGCTATTGGTTTTTATTTTCCAGCTATCGTTTACATTGTCTGCTAAAATGGCGAAGCTCGTTGCGATTGGTTTTTATTTTCGAGCTATCATTTACATTGTCTGCTAAAATGGAGAAGCCCGTTGTGTTGTATTCATGGATTTCTATAGGCCCAATTCCCACTACAATAATGGACAAGTCAACGCTATATTGAATGAAAGAATTCCAAACTGATTAACCTCCCTCCGTGAATCAGTCCCTTGCGACTTCAAGACTGCGCAGATTCTGCAAGTTTGGTAGCCATTCCGGTAGGTCGGCATTGAGGTTGCACCGAGCAAACCATAGCCCTTCTAGATTGTACAACCCGAGATCAGGCAAAAGACTCGGAGAAAATGGTCTATAGGCAAGCTAGAGGAAGTGAAGGTTGGTGAGTTTAGGGAGAGATGGCATTATGGTTCCAATTAAAAGGTTTTTTATCAAGTCTTTCCAGCAAAATAAGATTTTTGGTTCCGAGGGTTGAACGACTATCCCACTATAAATTATTGACCAACATATCCAACTCTCTCATCGAACTGAGCTATGGAATCGTGATTTTCGACAACTTGTCGGACAGAAAATTATATGTTCGTCCAGTATTGTCAAGCATGTGCAATTTGATATCTTGGCAGATAGGTCGTGGTGGGTAGCTCGTGGGTGACTATTTTTTGAGAGAAGCATGGTAATTGAGAGAATTTGTATTTTTTTTAATTTAAACAAGACGAATACATATATATATATTATGAATGCATGAAAGTGTTGATAGAAATGGAAGAATGCATGAAATCCTGGGGCAAGCTGCTACAACAACTCCTCCAATATTGTTGTTGGAAATGTTGATGCCTACACCAATGTGCTTTAGATACATGGGTTAGGGTTAGGTTTTTATTATTAAAGTTAGGGTTGTCCATGATAAGCCAAAAAGCTATTAAAATCTATGAAATAGTAAATATTGAGATAGAAAAACAATTAAAACATATTTTTTTTTTATATTTATGTTTTTTTAAATATAAGTATTATTAGTATTTTAAATTAATAAAAAATAGTTAAAAATTATGTGAATATGAATTTTTTGATATTATTATAATTTTTATTATAATAAGATTAATATAATAATAAATATATATATAAACAATGTAAATAAAATATTTTACTTTATTTAATTGTATTTTAATATAAAATTTATTTTAAATGTTGTAGATATAAATTTAATTAATTATGTATTTCTTAGTAATTTTTTATTCGTATATAAATAGAAATATTTTACTTTTATTTTTTTTAATATTATTTATTTTAAAATTAATAATATCTATCACTAATATGTTTATGTTTTTGTAGGAGTTTCAATTTATGGGCGCTCTATTCTAAGGATTCACAATCTTGATTTGGGGGGGTTTATCATCTTGATTCCAAGTCCTATTAATTTTTTTAAAATTAGGGTTTATATTACATTTATGATAATTAAGGTTTATAAATAATTAGGATTTATGGTATAGTCTATCGATAATTAAAGTTTATAAATAATTAAGATTTATGGTATAGTTTATAAGCATTTACCCGCCATCATTTTATGGATTGGCTAGTTACGTCGATAGGCTTACACCTATTGGCAATGGGCAGAATTAATGATCTTTTAACCTTATTTAACTTTAAACCCTAATCTGATGAATAAGCATTCAAGATGCGGGCATATTCTTAGTCGTCCTCCAAAATCAATGAACCAGATTTATTGCTCATAACTTCCTTGCATTTATAAAGGCATCCGTTAACGTGTTTACCTTTTTACATTTACCTAAGCATACTTAAAAAATTACTGTGCGCATATATAATTGACACGTTTAATAATTAATATGTACGAATGCCACGACCTCCGCGTATTACACAGAGCGGCATGCATCCATGCACGGGGAAGGGCGTTTAATAGACAGTCGTACGCACGCACGACTTGAACCGCCACACATTCTCTGAGCGACCCATACGCATTCTCTGAGCCACGCATTCTCTGAGCGAAGTTTTTTTAGACTCAGTAGCATGCAGCGATAAGAAAGATTACAGTAAGCGAATTACACTCTGTTGCATGCAGCGAAAAGAAGGATTACAGTAAAGAATTACAGTGCGATCTGTGCTCAAACATTTTGGCCAAAGCAGTCAGTATTACAGTGCGGAGCATCGGTATGTAAGAATGAGAGTGTTTAAAATTTATTAACAGCCGCATGCATGTTACACACAACCGCTTGCACGCTAATGTTTTTCTAATGTATATGTGCAGGTCTCTTCAGTATCTCCGCCCTCATCTCAAAGGCGAAACTACAATGAACTTACTGTCTGGACTGTAGAGAAAGGAATAGTCATACAAGTTCGAGAGTATTTCGATACAACAATCACTGTTACGGACTTCAAGGTTTGCGAGAAAAAATCCCCTTCCACTGTCTGGGAGAGCAGCGTTGTGAAATTTAACGGGAAATCCATGTCGGGCGTCCTGCTTTCCATTTGATTATCTGCGATTGGGTTTTGTGCTCCTGACAAAATGTTGTGTTTTGATGTTTAAGTTGGGTTTCATAGAAAGTTTTGTGTTGTTTTTTAGATTTGGTTCTACATAAAGTTTTGTACGCGTCTGTTGGTTTTAGGGTAATTTCGTTAGTTTTAATCATGGATTTATGTTGACGGGTTTGTAAGGCTATTCTGGGATAAAACTGATATGACCGATGCTTTGTACCTGAACTGTGACACCAGTTCTATAATAATACCATGTATCTTACTGTTTATCTCTCTTAACATGGAAGAACTTGGTCTATAAAATGGCGTGTCGCTTCCTCTACCCACGACAGCCAAGGCTCAATAGCCAAGGCAATCGATTCCTCACACCTGTCAAAGGCTCCTCCAAGAAGACAAATCACAAAAATATCTCTATATATATGTGACAAGACCATGTACAAATACAAAATTTCAGTCATTTTTCCGTTTATTATCATATAGATGGAAGAACTTGGTCTATAAAATCTATTTCGATAAACTTAATGAAAAACTAAGTGGCTTTTGACGTCATTTACTTCAATGTGATCACAGAATTCATACCATACATTTTAATAGTTGCACATGCATGCATTGATTAACTAAAGGATGGATGATAGCTGGACCCAGTCTCAACCAATGGAACGCTATTTTTTCCTATTCTCCTCACAGACATTTTGGGTTGGACAACACTCACATTTCGCCAGATATATTTAATCAGGAGAATCTTCGTAACATTAATTTAAAAGCGTCCAAAATATTTCGATCTTCATGGATGAATAAATTTTCTTTTGGATTTACATACATTAATAGAATTTAGTTTGAAGTTGGACAAACAACTTGGAACTAGGGTTTGGATTTGCATGTTTCAATAAATTTTGTTTTGAAGCAGGGCGAACAACTTGGAACTACTGTCTGGAAGTGTTATGAATAATTAACAACCACTTTTTACAATCGAATAGATATTTCAATATACGGTGAGAAAACTTCACCCTGAGTTAGAAGGATTGAATATAATAAGATGGGGGTTAAGAATGAGGACTAAGACGCTAGGATTTAGAGGGAAGAAAATGAAATACTCTAAGAATAATTTTGTACTAATGTTTTTGTACTGAATTACTAAATAGGGCTCCACCTGTCAAGTTGATGTTTTTTAATATTATTAATAATTTTGAAAATAAAGTAATATTATTAATGTTTAAATGTAATATATTATTAATGTTTAAAACTAATATAATATTTATGTTAAAAATTAATGTTATATTATTAATGTATTAATTTTATATTGTGTAAATATACTATTAATGTAAAACAAATTAATAGTAATGAATAAATATAGTAATATAACAATAAAGTAATAAATAAATTTAGAATAATATAATAATAACACATTAATAACAATGAATAAATATAGTAATCTGCAATAAAGTCATAAATGAATATAGAATAATATAGCAATAAATAAATATATAACAATATAGTAATAGTAAGTATTATTATTTATTCAATAAAATAATTGGATGTAATA
>ML794488.1:60909-80965 GCA_009831015.1 Picea engelmannii
TACCTCATTAAGAAGAAGAACGGTCTTCATCTTGTGTGCCCACAGACTGTAATTGGTGCCGGTCAAGATCGGGGCCGGCATGTTCTTCAGAAAGTTTTCCATCTCGAAAAAATTCCAAAGAACTTTGTCTGTGCTTCCAAATAAGCTTTGTCGCACCTAGTATTCGGAAACGTTGGGGGCGCGACAATCAACCAGACTCTGTGAAGGAACGAGCTCCTTTTGATCCGTGGATGGATCGTGGGGCTTTCCACTCTGTGAAAAGGCTTACCCTGTCAACAGGCGGCTCAGATCAGAATGGCTCTGATACCATGATAGAATATGCAAAGCAGAAAGAATCGGAAAATACGAGCAGAAAGTGAAAGGGCTTGATTATTGAACCATCTAACTATTCACACGAATGTATAGATTTACAATGGTTTACAATCATGCGTAAAAGCATGCAAACTCAACTAAAGCGGACTTATTGCCAACATGCAATAGAGTCGAAAATAGAATAAAACTCTAACTTGGTAAAAGCAGAAAAGCCATAAAAGCTACTAAAGTTTAACTGGACTTAACTTAGACTGTTAACTAAACTTGCATGTATAGTGAGTAATTACTATTTCTAACAATATGCCCTCTTTAAGTCTAGTTTTAGAATCAGAGCCTTTTGACTTTTTGTGTGGATACTATGTATGCATTCATAAGCCGTTCCTACCGCATCCAATATTTGTCTTCCCTTCAATAATCCAAGTTGTTCAATGGCCAATTCCCTGGAGAGAATCGAACGGATTATGTTGGCTATCGCTTTGGATATGATCTTATAACAAAAATTGCACAATGCTATGGGCCTGAAATCCCCAAACTTCGGAGGCAAATTTTCCTTTGGGATCAATACCAGAAAAGTCAAGCTAATAGCCCGCATTATCTTACCGCATCACCTTGAGTCTTCTACCATGTTATGTAAATCATCTCCAACTGTATCAAAATACAGATTAAAAAATTCCATAGTCCAACCATCTGGGCCCGAGCTCTTGTCTTTTTCAAAATGTTTTAGAATCTCCCTAATCTCTTATTTAGTTACCGACTTCTCTAAAAGATCATTGTCTTCCTCAGTCACAAACTGTGGGTACTGTATGGCAAGATTAACTTGTAGATTTGGAGCACATGCCCCATCCATAGAATAAATTTGTTTATAGAAATGAGCCGCCTCCACTTTAAGTTCCTCATGTCCTTGAACAGACCAACCATTCTCATCTTCAATTTCCCAAATGTGCTTCTGTTTCCTTCTTGCGGTTGCAAATATCACGACTTTTCTGCCTCCAATACTCCTCCTCCCTCTTAATCAGATCATTGCGATTAGTTTCCAATATTTTAAGGCGGGCTTCAGTGGCCAGATCAAAACCTTCCTTCAGCATCTTCGAGTACTCCCTGCTGATATCCTGTTCCAGAGATTCCAGTTTTAAGAGTTTTTCCTTTCTATTGTTGCGCGCCCAGTCCTTTACTTTAGCTTTTAGTACTCTGAGTTTCCAAGCCAGTCTGATCTGTGGATCCAATTCCCCTAGAAACATGGGATCCCCCCAGACCGCGGTCAAAATCTATTTGAAATCCAGCTCCCCCAACCACGAAGGGTTTAGTTTAAAGGGAAAAGCCACCCTTGTCTGAGTAAAATGGAGCTGAATTACCACTGGAGCGTGGTCTGAAATAAAAGCTAACTCTACCCATGAGCGAAACCTACCAACCATAGACAAAAGGTCCTCCGCAATAAGTATCCTGTCCAGTTGCTTTGCAATATAAGCATCCCCCACTCTTCCATTTCTCCATGTCAGAACCAGGATGTTCGACGCAACATCAACCAACAAATTATATTTAAACAGGTCCATAAAAAAATTAGCCTAACGATCCAGATGGGTCGTTGATACCCAAATATCATCCGCACCAGTAGTAAGGTTCAAATCACCTGCAATGACCAAGTTTTTAGTAGCGAGTATCCTTCTAGATACCAATTGGTTCCAAAACGTTACTCTATCATTGTGAGGACCATATACATTAAGTAAGTGTATATCACAGAGATTTTCCAAAAAATGCCCGAGAGAATAATCCCACCACAACACAAAGTAGGCTCCAACGAGAACTTATTGGGATCCCAGGTAGCCAAAAACCAACCTTAAGTCCCATCCGAGCTAACTGCACACATATACCAGGTGGGTACGAGTTTCTTCATAAATAAACGAGCCTTCTCCGCCAAAACTAGGGTCTCCTGGAGAAATATAATATACGGCTTTACAATAAAAAGTAGTTTGCGAACAAAGGCATATTTTAGGGCTCCTCGCACCCCTCTAATGTTTAGGGTGAGTAGGATCATATATTAGCCCTGGCAAGGGCTTTTAAACCTCTAAGCGCCTCAGTATCAGATCCAGTAGAAGATGAAACAACCTCAACAGATTCACGTGAGGGGGTGGATTTTTTCGCACTTCTCGATTTGATAGGAGAAGTTTCAAAGCCCAATCCTCTAGACCACGTATAATTGGCACCAGAACCCCCAAGTCCTGCCCCCCAAGTCCCTAAAATAAGCAAAGTTAAGAGATGGTGGGATAACATAATTTCCAAGGAAAGTGTCAAGTGGTATGGAGTCCCCTTCCACACCCTGAGAGGGTAACATGTGGTCTAAAGCTTCCACAAGTGTCTAGTCACCAGGGTCAGCCTCCCGAAAAATTGGAAGTATAATAGGGTCAGCCCTCCCGTCCATAGTCGGAAAAGGATTTAAAGAGTTTGTAAAAGGGACAGTCGCATCAGAAGACCTCGCTGGAGGAAAGTCGCTAACACGAGGGGTTAACCGCTCAGGTGAAGGCTGATGGGACGTCGAGGTCGGGATACAAAGGTTGCGGGGAGCGAGGGTTTCAAGGGTCACAGAGTCAGGTAAATGAGGAGGCTCGGAAGTAGTGGTGTGTAAGCACCCCCCAATATTCGGGACAATAGCATCCAAGACTAACCTTTCTAAAGAAGTCAATTAGCAATAAAGGAAGGAAAAAAAATACGGATTTTACTTGAGAGTGATTCCTTATCCATGTTCGAGGAAGTAGATCCTGTACTCCAACCATGCTGTGTAGAACCGTAATTAGAGGCAAATGATTTCGGTGACTCACACCTTTGATACTTGCGAGGGAGCTCTTCCGCAGAATCCTCCTCTGACACCGAACCACAACAGGAGTCTCCAAGATGTCCTGTCCTTCTGCACAATGTACAACGGAAAGGCAAACCCATATAATCCAATCTCTGCACATGAACCTGTTCTCTCCAATGTATCTCCAAGGTCTCAAGCAAGCCTGCGTGAATATCCACCACCACCAATATCTTTCTCATTTTACGGTTTGGCGCCCCAAAGGCTTGTTCATCTACGCAGATGAAACACCCAATCGAGTTTCTGATAGCTTCTAGTGACTTTTGACTCCAAAAATTTAGTGGGAGGCCCGGTAAGAGGATCCACAAATGTTTGAATTGAAAATAATCATGGACAGGGTCAAAAGCCAATCTCCACCTTTTTAACATAATACTGCCTCCATCATATGGCCAAAGACCCCATAGAACCTTATCCGCGTCTTTCGGCCAGTGGAATATGAAAACAAACCAACCCCTCAGTAAATATAAAACCTCTGGTATGTAGCCTACCACCGGGAGCCAATGGATCTGCACCCAAGTATACAAAAGAGTAGTGGAATTACGTCAGTATGAAAAACACCCCACCACCGCATTCAGGGCAAGATGTGCAGCTTCTTCCAACCCAACATCATCACCCAGAGTCATTCTTCTTTTCAATTTATTTGGGGGCCAGAATTTCTTCGCAAATGGTCTACGGAAACCCGACTTAGCAGAAAAATCCTTACGACCATTCGTCATCTTAGAAGGATCTCCAATATATGTCTTCCCGTCAGATGAAAAGCCCGTCTGAGTAAAGAGAGGGGAGATACTGGTAGCGGAGCGAATAACAAGGCGCGGAAGTAGAGGCCGATAATGACAAAGTTAAGGAGGATAATGATAACCCCTTGCTATGGTTCTGCGGAAGTAAATGCAAAGGGCGTAAGCTAAAACCCAAACGTTTTGAACCTTTGCTGGCAGCCATTTGACTCCTGTCGTCGATCATGTCAGACCTCCGGCCGGCTACCACTCCACTCGCCCAAACGTCATTACCGTGAAATTGATCGTCCCTCGAAATATGAGCAATCCCGATGATCACCCATGGAATCCATCCATGCATACAAATTTGAATTTGGTAAAACACGGGCTTCATATTTGAATTTGAATTACCGAGCGGGCTTCGAATTTGAATTTAAATTCAACACGGGTTTGTTTGCTGGCAGCCATTTTCCGTGTCCGGACTCCTGTCGTCGATCATGTCAGACCTCCGGCCGGCTACCACTCCACTCGCCCAAACGTCATTACCGTGAAATCGACCGTCCCTCGAAATATAAATATGAGCAATCCCGATGATCACCCATGGGCTTCATATTTGAATTTGAATTACCGAGCGGGCTTCGAATTTGAATTTAAATTCAACACAGGTTTGTTTAGTGGTTATTTGTGCGTTTGGAAATCGAGAACTCTCGCCGATACATAGCTATGCGACTGGTGTTGGATCGATAGACATCAACGACTGGGACTGGTGTTGGATCGTAGCTATGCGACTGGTGTTGGATGGATCGATCCAATGAATGAAACCAAAGAATCTGCGAATGAATCAAGCCAAAAAAACCAAAGAATTTGCGAATCTCCAATGAATCAAGCCAAAAAATCTGCTACGGTACACCATTTCTCAATATTTAATTTAGATAGTTCAGTTGGTATGCTTTTAAATAAAACCACGACAGCGTTCAATTTTAATATCTCCTTGCTTCTGTTTGTGATAGATTGGCAGCTAGTCAGCATGGAGGTGTAACTTTGATGAAATTTCTAAGGCACCAAAGGATCAAGAATTTATCCCAGTAGAAAGATTCAAGCCGAGGAACAAAGATGAAGAGTAAAGGATGACTAGAGCGATTTGTGATGGGTTTCGGCATGTTCATATTGGGTTATAGTCAAATGGCTCAAGACGATTATGGGGTTCTCAGTTCCAAGCTATTTATTAGAGGAGATCGCTTTAGGATTGTCGGGGGATAGCTGCCCCATGAGGACTCGAATCTATATTAAAAGTTCAGTTGTGTTACAGAGAGGGCGCTCCACATACTGGAAACCGTTGGATGTAAGTAAGCATGAGAGAGCCAATGTTGGGTTGAATTTGAAGGGTGATGGTGGCCGAGACGGAGTTCTATCCAGTTCCAAATCGATAGAGGTTACCTAAACTCCATCTTTGAGCCTCCGACGTCAGCTTATTTCCCATCACACTGGATAATTCTTCATATTGGGCGTCCAAATTGTGGAGTAAATAGCTTTGGATTCAATAGAAGTTGTTCATTTTTGTCTACATCATCGTTCTTTCCTTCGTGTGGTTCTTTGTCACCCTCTGAACAAAACCTAGTCCTGGCAAGAATCATTGTTTCTTTACACAGTAATTCCTCATGAGGTAAAAGTGCCATTCTGTTAAGAAATTCGTAACGTTTACATGTTGCCGTCCCAAATGGAAACCAATCAATTATAGCAAGTTCAGAGCCTCTCGACAATTGAATCCTGAGATAATAGTCCAATAGTCTGTAAGAATAATAGTAAAAGTTGCATATATACTCTCAGTCTCCAAACATTGAGATAATATATTATTATTATTATATATTAGTTTTCGTTTTTAGTGTTTTTCTTAATCTTCTGTTTCACCGGTTGATTTGAGTGTCACTGTGTGTATGTGCCAACACACTATGCCATTTTATTTTTAGTGTTGTTGATTTTAATGAGTGATTTTTTTAAATATAGTTTTGTAGTTTTTCATTATGCAAGCAATTCTGTCTATTTTAATGAGTTTTTTTTTTAATATAGTTTTGTAATTTTTCATTATGTGGGTAATTTTATGATATTTTTTGTTGATTTTAATGAGTGCTTTTTTTAAATATAGCTTTTTAGTTTTTCATTATGCTGCCGCCCCCAAATGGAAACTAGTCAATTATAGCAAGTTCACAGCCTCTCCACAATTGAATCCTGAGACAACAGTCCAATAGTTTGTAAGAATACTAGTAAAAGTTGCCATTGTCCATGGACTCTTTTGGATTTTTTTTCCAAAAGCTTATCCATTTAGTGGTTTTTGGTATTTAAAAAAAAGAAAACGGTGAAATTTTCATTGAAAAATCAATCAGTAGTTGAAACTTTACATTGGAGGTGGTTCAATAATAAATCAACTGTGGTTTAATAATAGCTCAATGGTTGGTTGATGGAAACATTATATTTATAAATGGTTTAATAATTTATTTAGTTTTTATATTTTTCTCCCTTTTTACTTCTAAAATGTCATCCAAATATTGTGTACATCAATTATCTCCTTGTGTCTTTATTACTGGTTAATTCTTTTTTCATATCATATTTTTTATTTTATTTTTGCAATTTGGAAGTTTTGTTTTTAATTATGAAAAATATAATGTATCACTAATCATAAGTATTATGGTTTTTAAGATTTAGTTTTGCAATTTTGAAGTTCTATTTTTAATTATGAAAAATATATGGCATCAAGTGAAAATCACAAATTGTGGGAAAATGTAAAACTTTTATTTAACAAAAATGTTTTTACAATTGATTTCACTTGTAAATTAAAATTGACTTTTAAAAATAAAAATTCAATTATTTAATTTATGTGAAAGATATCATTAAAATTTAAGGATTTATTTTATTTTATTTTAATGTAAGATAGTTTAATTATCAATATTGTTGGTTCAAATTTATAATTTATAATTGTTTTAGGAGTAACATAATTAAAATAAATAATTCAAATGATAAAATGTAATTTTTAATATTTTACTAATAAATTTCATTCAATTAAGATTTTCATCTCTAAAAAATTTAAAATAACTTTATTAGCTTACTATTTTTCTATTAGTATATATTTATTGAGATTTTTGGGTAAATCTTTATCTACTTTCATTTTATTTCTCCTCTCCTCTCCTTCTATCTCTTCTTATTCCTTTGATTCCACTCTCCTCTCCACTCTTTTCCCTGCTCACATTCTTTTCCTTTTATTTGTTCTTCATAGTGAAACATGGTTAGATGAGGTAATGAAAAAAGAACCCTCCATTCATCAATGTTGTTAATAACAATGTTTCATTGTGTAACATCTATAGAAGCATCTACCTAAACGTGTACATGAATGTAAATAAATCAATAAATAGTCAAATATAGAGAGCTTAGGAGGCATAGTGGGTTTGTGGGTGAAGTGTGAATGGATTGGTTAGTTGGTTAGAGGTCAATGGTTAGTTGTGTTATTTGGCTCGTGCTAATTAACAATCAGTGTAAATCACAAGTTTGTATGGGTTAGAGGGTTAGGTGTTAGAGGGTTACTAAGGTTAGTGGGTGGGAGATTAATATATTAAGGGATAATGATCCATTGTGTTTAATATGGTCAACCATGGTTTTATGGTTGATATAGTTAAGGTGGTCAATATGGTCAACCATGGTTAATGATAGTCAACAATAGTCAATATGTTGAATGAGGGTCAAGGTTTACTAACTTAGGAGGCTTATGGGTTTGGGAGTTAGTAGGTTAAGAAATGATTAGTGGGTTAATGAGTTAGTGGCTAAGGGGTTAGTGGGCCAGGAGTTAGTGGAGTTAGTTGATTAGGAGGTTCAAAGGCTTTTGCGTCAACCTAGATAACCATGGTCAATATGGTGAACAATGATCAGTGGGTTACAAAGATTAGAGGTTAAATAGAGGTTACTAAGATTAGAAGTTACTAAGTTCCAGAGGGCGTAGTTCCACAGGTCATAGTTCCAGAGGGCATAGTTCCAGAGGACGTAGTTCCACAGGTCATAGTTCTAGAGGGCGTAGTTCCATAGGTCATAGTTCCACAGGTCACAGCTCCACAGGTCATAGTTCTACAGGGTGTAGTTCTAGAGGTCATAGTTCCAGAGTTCATAGTTCCAGAGGGCGTAGTTCTACAAGTCACAGTTCCACGGGTCATAGTTCCAGAGGTCATAGTTCCAGAGGGCGTAGTTCTAGAGGGCATAGTTCCATAGGTCATAGTTCCAGAGAGCGTAGTTCCACAGGTCATAGTTCCAGAGGGTGTAGTTCTACAGGTCATAGTTCCAAAGGACATAGTTCTAGAGGGCGTAGTTCCACAGGTCATAGTTCCAGACGACGTAGTTCCACAAGTCATAGTTCCATAAGGCATAGTTCCACAGGTCACAGTTCAACAGGTCATAGTTCTACAGGGCGTAATTCCAAAGGTCATAGTTCCATAGGTCATAGTTCTACAAGGCGTAGTTCCATAGTTCATAGTTCCAGAGAGCGTAGTTGTAGAGGGCGTATTTCCATAGGTCATAGTTCCAAAGGGCATAGTTCTATAGGTCATAGTTCGAGAGGGATTAGTTCCACATGTCATAGTTCCAGAGGGCATAGTTCCAGAGGTCATAGTTCCAGAGGGCGTAGTTGCAGAGGTCATAGTTCCAGAGGGCGTAGTTTCACATGTCATAGTTCCAGAGGGCGTAGTTCCACAGGTCATAGTTCCATAGGCTGTAGTTCCATAGTTCATAGTTCCACATGTCATAGTTCTACACGGCGTAGTTCTAGAGGTCATAGTTCCAGAGGGCATAGTTCCACAGGTCATAGTTCCAGAGGGCGTAGTTCCACAAGTCATATTTCCAGAGGGTGTAGTTCCACAAGTCATAGTTCCACAGGTCATAGTTCTACAAGGCGTAGTTCTAGAGGTCATTGTTCCAGAGGGCATAGTTCCACAAGTCACAGTTCCATAGGTCATAGTTCCATAGGTCACAGTTCCAGAGGGCGTATTTCCAAAGGTCATAGTTCTAGAGGCCATAGTTCCAAATGGAGTAGTTCTAGAGGAAATGTCTAGAAGTTTCTGAAACGGGAACATCTGGAAACGCAACTCCCCCACTGGAAACCTCTAGAAGATTCCTTTGGGATCAATGAGACTCCCCCCCCCGCTCCTACCACTCCTAATCATAGCCACCATTTTGCAACCCATAAGCTGCCATAAATAACTACCCACAAACATCATATTATTTTTTCTATTTTTTTGGTTGGTTGAAATGCTTCCTATGGACATCAGCAAGCAACTGTTTGTTTTGAGTTATTACGACGTGGTAGAAGTGTGTCACAAGCTATGAAAACATCCATCTGGCTATAAGCAGGGTATATATTCCACTAAAGTCACCCAGGCTATATATGGAACTATGGGCATAGTTCCAGAGGGCATAGTTATAAAGATCATATTTCCACGAGTCATGGAACTTTGACATAGTTCCACGAGTCATGGAACTTCGACATAGTTCCATAGGTCATAGTTCCATAGGGCGTAATTCCAGAGGGCGTAGTTACAGTGGTCATAGTTCCATGAGTCATAGTTCCACGGGTCATGGAACTTTGACATAGTTCCAAAGGGCGTAGTTCCACAGGTCATAGTTCCATAGGTCATAGTTCTATAGGGCATAGTTCTAGAGGTCATAGTTCCAAAGGTCATAGTTCCAGAGTTCATAGTTCTAGAGGGCGTAGTTCCACAAGTCACAGTTCCACAGGTCATAGTTCCAGAGATCATAGTTCCAGAGGGCGTAGTTCTAGAGGGTGTAGTTCCATAGGTCATAGTTCTAGAGGGCATAGTTCCAAAGGGCGTAGTTCCACAGGTCATAGTTCCAAAGGGCGCAGTTCCAGAGGGCATAGTTCCACAGGTCATAGTTCCAGACGACGTAATTCCACAGGTCATAGTTCCAGAGGGCATAGTTCCACAGGTCATAGTTCCACAGGTCATAGTTCTAGAGGGCATAGTTCCATAGGTCATAGTTCCATAAGTCATAGTTCTACAAGGCGTAGTTCCAGAGTTCATAGTTCCAGAGAGCGTAGTTCTAGAGGGCATAGTTCCACAGGTCATAGTTCTAGAGGGCATAGTTCCACATGTCATAGTTCTAGAGGGCATAGTTCCATAGGTCATATTTCCAGAGGGCATAGTTACAGAGGTCATAGTTCCAGAGATCATAGTTCCAGAGGGCGTAGTTCCACATGTCATAGTTCCAGAGGGCGTAGTTCCACAGGTCATAGTTCCAGAGGGAGTAGCTCCACAGGTCATAGTTCTATAAGGCGTAGTTCCAGAGGCCATAGTTCCAGAGGGCGTAGTTCCACAGGTCATATTTCCAGAGGGTGTAGTTCCACAGGTCATAGTTCCACATATCATAGTTCTACAGGGTGTAGTTCTAGAGGTCATAGTTCCAGAGGTCATGGTTCCAAAGGGCATAGTTCCACAAGTCACAGTTCCAGAGGTCATAGTTCCCGAGGTCACTGTTCCAGAGGGCATAGTTCTAGAGGTCATAGTTCTAGAGGTCATAGTTCCAGAGGACATAGTTCCACAGATCATAGTTCCAGAGGACCTGTGGAATTACGCCCTCTGAAACTACGCTCTCTGCAACTATGACCTCTAGAACTATGCCCTTTAGAATTATGACCTGTGGAACTATTATTTGTGGAACCAATACCTCTGGAAATATGTCCTATGGAACTTTTACCTATGGAACTACGCCCTCTAGAACTATGACCTCTGGAACTATGATGTGTGGAATTGTGACTTGTGGAACTACACCCTCTGGAACTATGACCTCTGGAAGTATAACCTCAAGAACTACGCCCTGTAGAACTATGTCCTGTGGAACTATGACCTATGGAACTACGCCCTCTAGAACTATGACATGTGGAACTATGTGCTCTAGAACTATGACCTTTGGAACTATGACCTCTAGAACTATAACCTATGGAACTACGCCCTCTGGAACTATTACCTCTGGAACTATGACCCGTGGAACTGTGACTTGTTGGACTATTCCCTCTAGAACGATGAACTCTAGAATTATGACCTCTAGAACTACGCCCTGTAGAACTATGACATGTGCAACTATGACCTGTGGAATTACGTTGTCTAGAAATATGACCTCTTCAACTACGTCATCTAGAACTATGACCTCTAGAACTACACCCTATGGAACTATGACCTCTGGAACTACGCCCTGTAGAACTATGACCTGTGGAACTATGACTCGTGGAACTACACCCTCTGGAAATATGACCTCTAGAACTATGCTCGCTAGAACTATGCCCTATATAACTATGATTTGTGGAACTGTGACTTGTGGAACTATGACTTGTGGAACTACTACCTCTAGAACTATGACTTGTGGAACTACGCCCTCTAGAACTATGACCTCTGGAACTATGACCTGTGGAATTGTGACTTGTGGAACTACACCCTCTGGAACTATGACCTCTAGAACTACGCCCAGTAGAACTATGACCTGTGGAAATATGACCTATGGAACTACGCCCTCTGAAACTATGACCTGTGGAACTATGTGCTCTGGAACTATGACCTCTAGAACTATTACCTCTGTAAATATGCCCTCTGGAACTGTGACCTATGAAACTATAACCTGTGGAACTGTGACTTGTTGGACTATGCCCTCTGGAACGATGACCTCTAGAACTATGACCTCTAGAACTACGCCCTGTAGAACTATGAGTTGTGGAACTATGACCTGTGGAACTACGCCCTCTGGAAATATGACCTATGGAACTACGTCGTCTGGAACTATGACTTGTGGAACTACGCCCTCTGGAACTATGACCTCTTGAACTACGCCCTGTAGAAATATGACCTATGGAAATATGACCTGTGGGACTACGCCCTCTGGAACTATGATCTGTGGAACTACGCCCTATGGAACTATGACCTGAGGAACTATGCCCTCTGGAGCTATGACCTCTCGAACTATTCCCTCTAGAACTATGACCTCTGAAACCATGCCCTCTGAAACTATGGCCTTTGGAACTACGCCCTCTAGTACTATGACCTATGGAACTATGCCCTCTGAACTACGACCTGTGGAACTATGCCCTCTGGAACTACACTCTCTGGAACTATGAACTATGGAACTACATCCTCTAAAACTATGACCTGTGGAACTACGCCCTCCGAAACTATGACCTGTGGAACTACGCCATGTGGAAATATGATTTGTGAAACTACGCCCTCTGGAGCTACGCCCTATGGAACTATGACCTGTGGAACTACGCCCTCTGGAACTATGACCTGTGGAACTACACCCTCTAGAATTATGACCTGTGTAACTACGCCCTCTAGAACTACGCCTTCTGGAACTACACCCTATGGAACGATGACCTCTTAAACTATGACCTATGGAATTGTGACTTGTGGAACTATGCCCTCTAGAACCATGACCTCTGGAACTATGACCTCTAGAACTATGCCCTGTAGAACTATGACATGTGGAACTCTGACCTGTGGAACTACGCCCTTTGGAAATATGACATGTGGAACTACGCCCTCTAGAACTATGACCTGTGGAACTACGCCCTCTGGAACTATGGCCTCTGGAACTACACCCTGTAAAACTATGGCCTATGGAACTATGACGTGTGGAACTACGCCCTATGGAACTATGAGTTGTGGAACAATGCCCTCTGGAAATATGACATGTGGAACTACGCCCTCTGGAACTTTGACCTCTGGAACTATGCCCTCTAGATCTATGAGCTCTGGAGCTAGGCCCTCTGGAACTATGACATGTGGAACTATGCCCTCTGAAACTATGACCTGTGGAACTACGCCCTCTAGAACTATGACCTCTGGAACTACGCCCTCTAGAACTATGACTTCTGAAACTATGGCCTATGGAACTATGCCCTCTGGAACTATGATCTGTGGAACTACGCCCTCTGGAACTATGACCTGTGGAACTGCGCCCTCTGGAACTACGCTCTCTAGGCATATTTCCATAGGTCAAATTTCCATAGGTCATAGTTCCAGAGGGCATAGTTCCAGAGGACGTAGTTCCACAGGTCAAAGTTCTACAAGGCGTAGTTCTAGAGGTCATAGTTCTATAGGTCATAGTTCCAGAGGGCGTAGTTCCACAAGTCACAATTCCATAGGTCATAGTTCCAGAGGTCATAGTTCTAGAGGGCGTATTTCCAGAGGTCATAGTTCTAGATGGTGTAGTTCCAGAGGAAGCGTCTATAAGTTTCTGAAACGGGAACGTCTGGAAATGCGACTCCCCCTCAGAAAACTCTGGAAGTTTCCTTTGGGATCAATGAGACTTCTCCCCACTCCTACCACTCCTAATCATAGCCACCATTTTGCAACCCATAAGCTGCTATAAATAACTACCCACACGCATCATATTATTTTTTCTATTTTTTTGGTTGGTTGAAATGCTTCTTATGGACACCAGCAAGCAACAATTTTTTGTTTTTATTTATTACGACGTAATAGAAGTGTGTCACAAGCTATGAAAACAACCATCTGGATATAAGCAGGGTATATATTCCACCAAAGTCACCAGGCTATATATGGAACTATGGGCATAGTTCTAGAGGGCATATTTACAGAGGTCATAGTTCCACGAGTCATGGAACTTTGACATAGTTCCACAAGTCATGGAACTTTGACATAGTTCCATAGGGCATAATTCCAGAGCGCGTAGTTCTAGAGGAAGTAGTTCCACAGGTCATATTTCCAGAGGGTGTAGTTCCATAGGTCATAGTTCCAGAGGGCATAGTTCCACATGTCATAGTTCCAGAGGGCATAGTTACATAGGTCATAGTTCTAGAGGTCATAGTTCCAGAGGGCGTAGTTCCAGAGGTCATAGTTCAAGAGGGCATAGTTTTAGAGGGCGTAGTTCCACATGTCATAGTTCTAGAGGAAGTAGTTCCATAGGTCATAGTTTTAGAGGGCATAGTTCCATAGGTCATAGTTCTATAGGGTGTAGTTTCAGAGGCCATAGTTCCAGATGGCGTAGTTCCACAGGTCATATTTTCAGAGGGCATAGTTCCACAGGTCATAGTTGCACATTCATAGTTCTAAAGGGCGTAGTTCTATAGGTCATGGTTCCAAAGGGCATAATTCCACAAGTCACAGTTCCAGAGGTCATAGTTCCATAGGTCACTGTTCCATAGGGCGTAGTTCCAGAGGTCATAGTTCCAGAGGACATATTTCCACAGGTCATAGTTCCAGAGGACCTGTGGAACTACGCCCTCTAGAACTACGCCATATGGAACTATGACCTATAGAACTATGACTTCTAGAACTATGCCTTGCAGAGTTATGACCTGTTGAACTGTGACCTATGGAACTATGACTTGTGGAACTAATACCTATGGAACTATGACCTGTGGAACTTTTACCTGTGGAACTACACGCTCTAGAACTATGACCTTTGGAACTATGATGTGTGGAATTGTGACTTGTGGAACTACACCCTCTGGAACTATGACCTCTGGAACTATGACCTCTAGAACTACACCCTGTAGAACTATGACCTCTGGAACTACGACCTATGGAACTACGCCCTATGGAACTATGACATGTGGAACTATGTGCTCTGGAACTATGACCTCTAGAACTATGAACTATGGAACTACGCCCTCTGGAACTGTTACCTCTAGAACTATGACCTGTGGAAGTGTGACTTGTTGGACTATGCCCTCTGGAACGATGACCTCTAGAATTATGACCTCTAGAACTACGCCCTGCAGAAATATGACCTGTGGAACTATGACCTGTGGAACTGCGCCCTCTAGAAATATGACCTATGGAACTATGCCATTTGGAACTATGACCTCTGGAACTACGCCCTCTGGAACTATGACCTCTGGAACTACACCCTGTAGAACTATGATCTGTGGAACTGTGACTTGTGGAACTATGCCCTCTGGAACTATGACCTCTAGAACTATGACTGCTAGAACTACGCCCTGTAGAACTATGACCCGTGGAACTGTGACTTGTGGAACTATGACTTGTGGAACTACTACCTGTAGAACTATGACCTGTGCAACTTTTACCTGTGGAACTACGCCCTCTAGAACTATGACCTGTGGAATTGTGACTTGTGGAACTACACCCTCTGGAACTATGACCTTTGGAACTATGACCTCTAGAACTACGCCCTGTAGAACTATGACCTGTGAAACTATGACCTATGGAACTATGCCCTCTGGACATATGACCTGTGGAACTATGTGCTATGGAACTATGACCTCTAGAACTATGACCTCTGGAACTGTGACCTCTAAAACTATGACCTGTGTAACTGTGACTTCTTAGACTATGCCCTTTGGAACGATGACCTCTAGAACTATGACCTCTAGAACTATGCCCTCTAGAACTATGAGCTATGGAAATCTGACCTGTGGAACTATGCCCTCTAGAAATATGACCTATGAAACTACGCCATCTAGAACTATGACCTGTGGAACTATAACCTCTAGAACTATGCCCTGTAGAACTATGACCTGTCGAACTATGACATGTGGGACTATGCCCTCTGGAACTATGACCTGTGGAACTACGCTCTCTGGAACTATGAACTGTGGAACTACGCCCTCTGGAACTATGACCTCTGGAACTATGCCCTTTGGAACTATGCCCTTTGGAACTATGACCTCTGAAACCATGCCCTCTGAAACTATGGCCTGTGGAACTACGCCCTCTGGTACTATGAGTTGTGGAACTAAGTCCTCTAGAGCTATGACCTTTGTAACTACACCCTCTAGAACTATGCTCTATGGAACTATGACCTATGGAACTACGCCCTCTAGAACTATGACCTGTGGAACTACACCCTCCGGAACTATGACCTATGGAACTACGCCATGTGGAACTATGACCTGTTGAGCTACGCCCTCTAGAGCTACGCCCTCTAGAGCTATGCCCTCTGGAACTATGACCTATGAAACTACGCCCTCTGGAACTATGACCTGTGGAACTACCCCCTATGGAACTATGCCCTTTAGAACTACACCCTCTAGAATGGTGACCTTTGGAACTATGACTTGTGGAACTGTGACTTGTGGAACTATGCCCTCTGGAACCATGACCTCTAGAAATACACCCTGTAGAACTATGACATGTGGAACTATGACCTGTGGAACTACGCCCTCTGGGAATATGACCTGTGGAACTACGCCCTCTGGAACTATGACCTGTGGAACTACGCCCTCTGGAACAGGTCATAATTCTACAAGGCATAGTTCTAGAGCTCATAGTTCCAGAGGTCATAGTTTGAGAGGGCATAGTTCCACAAGTCACAGTTCCACAGGTCATAGTTCCACAGGTCATAGTTCTAGAGTGTGTACTTCCACAGGTCATAGTTCTAGAGCGTGTACTTCCACAGTTCATAGTTCCAGATGATGTAGTTCCACAAGTCATAGTTCCACAGGTCATAACTCCATAGGTCATAGTTCTACAGGGCATAGTTCTAGAGGTTATAGTTCCACAGGTCATAGTTCTAGAGGGCGTAGTTCCACAAGTCATAGTTCCATAGGTCATAGTTCGAGAGGGCGCAATTTGAGAGGGTGTAGTTCCACAGGTCATAGTTCCAGAGGGCGTAGTTCCACAGGTCATAGTTCCAGAGGGCGTAGTTCCACAGGTCATAGTTCAAGAGGGCGTAGTTCCATAGGTCATAGTTCCACAAGTCACAGTTCCAAAGGTCATAGTTCTATAGGGCGTAGGTCTAGAGGTCATAGTTCCAGAGGTCATAGTAACAGAGGGTGTAGTTCCACAAGTCACAGTTCCACAGGTCATAGTTCTAGAGGTCATAGTTCCAAAGGGCATAGTTCCACAAGTCACAGTTCTAGAGGGCATAGTTCCAGAGGTCATAGTTCTAGAGGTCATAGTTTGAGAGGGAGTAGTTCTAGAGGTCATAGTTCTAGAGGGAATAGTTCCACAGGTCACAGTTCCATAGGTCATAGTTCTACAGGGCGCAGTTCTAGAGGCCATTGTTCCATAGGTCATAGTTCCAGAGGGCGTAGTTCCACAAGTCACAATTCCATGGGTCATAGTTCCAGAGGGCGTAATTCGATAGGCCATAGTTCCAGAGGGCATAGTTTCAGAGGTCATAGTTCTAGAGGGCATAGTTCCAGAGGTCATATTTCCAGAGGGCGTAGTTCGACAGGTCATATTTCCAAAGGGCATAGTTCAATAGGTCATAGTTCCAGAGGGCATAGTCCCACCGGTCATAGTTCCACAGGTCATAGTTCTACGGGGCGTAGTTCCAGAAGTCATAGTTCCAGAGGGCGTAGTTCCACATGTCATAGTTCCAGACTGCATAGTTCCATAGGTCATATTTCCAAAGGGCATAGTTCCACAGGTCATAGTTCCATAGGTCATAGTTGTACATGACTTAGTTCTAGAGGTCATAGTTCTAGAGGTCATCGTTCTAGAGGGAATAGTCCAACAAGTCATAGTTACATAGGTCATAGTTCTAGAGGTCACAGTTCCAGAGGGCGTAGTTCTAGAGGTCATAGTTCTAGAGGTCATAGTTCCAGAGGTCATAGTTCCAGAGCACATAGTTCCACAGGTCATAGTTCCATAGGGCGTAGTTCCATAGGTCATATTTCCACGGGTCATAGTTCTATAGGGTGTAGTTCTAGAGGTCATAGTTCCAGAGGTCATAGTTCCAAATTGTGTAGTTCCACAAATCACAATTCCATAGGTCATAGTTCCAGAGGTCATAGTTCTAGAGGGCATAGTTCCACAGGTAAAATTTCCACAGGTCATAGTTACAGAGGTAGTAGTTCCACAAGTCATAGTTCCACAAATCATAGTTCCATAGGTCATAGTTCTACAGGGCGTAGTTCTAGAAGTCATAGTTCCAGAGGTCATAGTTCCACAGGGCGTAGTTCCACAAGTCACAGTTCCACAAGTCATAGTTCCAGAGGTCATAGTTCCAGAGGGCATAGTTCAAGAGGGTGTAGTTCCACAGGTCATAGTTGTAGAGGGCATAGTTCCATAGGTCATAGTTCAAGAGGGTATAGTTCCAGAGGTCATAGTTCGATAGGTCATAGTTCCACAGGTCACAGTTCCACAGGTCACAGTTCTACAAGGCATAGTTCTAGAGGTCATAGTTCTAGAGATCATAGTTCCAGAGGGCGTAGTTCCACAAGTCATAGTTCCAGAGGTCATAGTTCCAAAGGTCATAGTTCCAGAGGGCGTAGTTCCATAGGTTATAGTTCCAGAGGGCATAGTTCGAGAGGTCATAGTTCCAGAGGTCGTAGTTCCAGAGGGCGTAGTTCCAGAGGTCATAATTCCAGAGGGCATAGTTGCATAGTTCATAGTTCCACAAGTCATAGTTCCATAGGTCATAGTTCCACAGAGCGTAGTTCTACAGGGCGTAGTTCTAGAGGTCATAGTTCCAGAGGTCATAGTTCCAGAGGGCGTAGTTCCACAAGTCACAGTTCCACAGGTCATAGTTCCCAAGGGTGTAGTTCAATAGGGCATAGTTGCACTGGTCATAGTTCCAGAGGGCGTAGTTCCACAGGTCATAGTTCTAGAGGGTGTAGTTACATAGGTCATAGTTCAAGAGGGCATAGTTCTAGAGGGTGTAGTTCCATAGTTCATAGTTCCAGAGGGCGTAGCTCCACAGGTCATAGTTCTAGAGGGCGTAGTTCCAAAGGTCATAGTTCTACAATTCATAGTTCTACAAGTCATAGTTCTACATGGCGTAGTTCCAGAGATCATAGTTCCATAGGGTGTAGTTCTAGAGGGCGTAGTTCCACAGGTCATAGTTCCATAGGGCATAGTTCAAGAGGGTGTATTTCCATGGAACTACGCCCTTTGGAACTATGACCTGTGGAACTGTGCCCTTTGGAACTATGACCTGTGGAACTACACAGTCTGAAACTATGACCTGTGGAACTATGCCCTTTGGAACTACGCCCTTTGGAACTATGACCCGTGGAACTACGCCCTCTGGAACTATGACATGTGGAACTATGCCCTCTGGAACTATGACCTATGGAACTACGCCCTCTGGAACTATGACCTCTGGAACGATGACCTGTGGAATTGTGACTTGTGGAATTGTGCCCTCTAGAACTATGAACTCTGGAACTATGACCTCTAGAACTACGCGTTGTAGAACTATGACCCGTGGAAATATGACCTGTGGAACTACGCCCTCTGGAACTACGTCAAAGTTCCATGACTTGTGGAACTATAACTCATGGAACTATGACCTACGCAACTACGCCCTCTGGAACTATGACCTATGGAACTATGTCAAAGTTTCATGACTCGTGGAACTATGACCTCTTTAATGACACCCTCTGGAACTATGCCCATAGTTCCATATATAGCTTGGGTGACTTTGGTGGAATATATACCCTGCTTATAGCTAGATGGTTGTTTTCATAGCTTGGGACACACTTCTACCACATCGTAATAACTCAAAACAAACAATTGTTTCTTGATGGTGTCCATAGGAAGCATTTCAACCAACCAAAAAAAAAGAAAAAATAATATGATGCTTGTGGGTAGTTATTTATGGCAACTTATGGGTTGAAAAATGGTGGCTATGATTAGGAGTGGTAGGAGCGAGGGGGAGTCTCATTGATCAAAAAGGAAACTTCTAGAGGTTTCTCGGGGGGGTCACGTTTCCAGACGTTCCCGTTTCGAAAACTTCTAGATGTTTCCTCTGGAGCTACGCCATCTGGAACTATGAACTTTGGAAATACGCCCTCTGGAACTGTGACCTCTGTAACTATGACCTGTGGAACTGTGACTTGTGGAACTACGTTCTCTGGAACTATGACCTCTAGAACTACGCCTTGTAGAACTATGACCTATGGAACTATGACTTGTGGAACTATGCCCTCTGGAAATATGACCTGTGGAACTACTCTCTCTAGAACTATGACCTGTGGAACTACGCCCTTTGGAACTATGACCTCTGGAACTACGCCCCGTATAACTATGATCTGTGGAACTATGACCTGTGGAACTATGCCCTCTGGAACTATGACCTATGGAACTATGCCCT
Source organism: Picea engelmannii (assembly GCA_009831015.1). Lineage (NCBI taxonomy): Eukaryota > Viridiplantae > Streptophyta > Pinopsida > Pinales > Pinaceae > Picea > Picea engelmannii. The sequence goes on from ML794488.1 coordinate 80,848, forward strand.
CTGGAACTATGACATGTGGAACTACGCCCTCTGGAACTATGCCCTCTGGAACTATGACCTCTAGAACTACGCCCTCTGGAACTAAGACCTATGGAACTATGCCCTCTTGAAATATGAC
>ML794488.1:81738-100510 GCA_009831015.1 Picea engelmannii
TATGACCTATGGAACTATGCCCTCTGGAACTATGACATGTGGAACTACGCCCTCTGGAACTATGCCCTCTGGAACTATGACCTCTAGAACTACGCCCTCTGGAACTAAGACCTATGGAACTATGCCCTCTTGAAATATGACATGTGGAACTATGCCCTCTGGAACTATGACCTGTAGAACTATGCCCTCTGGAACTATGACCTGTGGAACTACGCCCTCTAGAACTACGCTCTCTAGAAATATTAACTATGGAACTACACCTTGTAGAACTATGACCTGTGGAACTATGACCTCTGGAATTACGCCCTATAGAACTATGACCTGTGGAACTATGACCTCTGGAACTATGCCCTCTGGAACTATGACCTGTGGAACTATGTCATCTGGAACTATGACCTGTGGAACTACGCCCTCTGGAACTATGCCCTTTGGAACTATGACCTGTGGAACTACACCCTATGGAACTATGACTTGTGGAACTACGCCCTCTGGAACTATGACCTATGGAACTACTCCCTCTGGAACTATGACCTCTGGAATTGTGACCTGTGGAATTGTGACCTGTGGAACGATGCCCTCTAGAACTATGAACTCTGGAACTATGACCTCTGGAACTATGACCTCTAGAACTACGCCCTGTAGAACTATGACCTGTGGAGCTGTGACTTGTGGAACTATGACCTGTTGAACTACGCCCTCTGGAACTATGACCTGTGGAACTTTTACCTGTGGAACTACACCCTCTGGAACTATTCCCTCTGGAACTATGACCTGTGGAACTACGCCCTCTGGAACTTAGTAACTTCTAATCTGAGTAACCTCTATTTAACCTCTAATATTTGTAACCCACTAATCATTGTTCACCATATTGACCATGGTTATCTAGGTTGACGCACAAGCCTTTGAACCTCCTAATCAACTAACTCCACTAACTCCTTAGCCACTAACTCATTAACCCACTAATCATTTCTTAACCTACTAACTCCCAAACCCAAAAGCCTCCTAAGTTAGTAAACCTTGACCCTCGTTCAACATATTGACTATTGTTGACCATCATTAACCATGGTTGACCACATTTACCATCTTAACTATATCAACCATAAAACCATAGTTGACCATATTAAACACAATGGATCATTATCCCTTAATATATTAATCTCCCACCCACTAACCTTAGTAACCCTCTAACACCTAACCCTCTAACCCATACAGACTTATGATTTATGTTGATTGATAATTAGCATGAGCCAAATAACACAACTAACCATTGACCTCTAACCCACTAACCATCTGGCCAATCCATTCACACTTGACCCACAAACCCACTATGCCTTCTAAGCTCTCTATATTTGACTATTTATTGATTTATTTACATTCATGTACACGTTTAGGTAGATGCTTCTATAGATGTTATACACAATGAAACATCGTTATCAACAACATTGATGAATATATATATATATATATATATATATATATATATATATATATATAAAACAAACAAAGGGTTCTTTTTTCATTCCGTTATCTAACCATGTTTCACTATGAAGAACAAATAAGAGAAGAAGAATGTGAGAAGGGAAAAGAGTGGAGAGGAGAGTGGAATCAAAGGAATAAGAAGAGATACAAGGAAGGAGAGGAGAAATAAAATGAAAGTAGGTAAAGATTTATCGCAATAAATATATACTAATAGAAAAATAGCAAGCTAATAAAGTTATTTTAAATCTTTTAAAGATGAAAATAAATTACAATTTAAATAAATGTGACACAATATTCAATAAAAAATTCAAATAAAAATAAAGTAGAAAAATGCATATTAACATTTACATCTAGAATCAATCGTATCTCTTTCTTAGTGCATATGTATCCAATAGAAAATGCTCTATACATTATACATGCATTTGAAATTTTATTTTGAAATTTAATCATTTAACCAATATTTTGAAAGAGAATTAAAATTTTATTAACCAATTTTTTATTTTATTTATTGTTTGGTTTATTCAAAGTTAATAAAACAATATATATTTATATTAATAATGTAATAATAAAGTTTATTGGTATAATTAATTTGATTTTATTAGATTTAATTATTCCATGAAATTTGATTTTTTATATGTTAAATATAAAGTTTATAAATAAAGATTGAAAATCTTAATTGAATGAAATTTATTAGTAAAATGTTAAAAATTACATTTTATCATTTTAATTATTTATTTTAATTATGTTACTCCTAAAATAATTATAAATTATAAATTTGAACCAACAATATTGATAATTAAACTACCTTACATTAAAATAAAATAAAATAAACCCCTAAATTTTAATACAATTTTAATGATATCTTTCACATAAATTAAATAATTGAATTTTTATTTTTAAAAGTCAATTTTAATTTACAAGTGAAATCAATTGTAAAAACATTTTTGTTAAATAAAAGTTTTATATTTTCCCACAATTTGTGATTTTCACTTGGTGTCATATATTTTTCATAATTAAAAATAGAACTTCGAAATTGCAAAACTAAATCTTAAAAACCATGATATTTATGATTAGTGATACATTATATTTTTCATAATTAAAAACAAAACTTCCAAATTGCAAAAATAAAAGAAAAACTATGATATGAAAAAAGAATTGACAAGTGATAAAGACACATGGAAATAATTGATGTAAATAATATTTGGATGACATTTTAGATGTAAGAAAGGAGAAAAATATAAAAACTAAATAAATTATTAAACCACTTATAAATATAATGTTTCCACCAACCATTGAGTTATTATTAAACCACCGTTGATTTATTATTGAACCACCTCCTAATGTAAAGTTTCAATTACTGATTGATTTTTCAATGAAAATTTCATCGTTTTCTTTTTTTAAATACCAAAAACCACTAGATGGAAAGGCTTTTGGAAAAAAAATTCTTATAGGGAAGACAACGATGCTCCCTCCAAATATGTTATCTAAACATGGAGTTCCCGTTTTCAAAGCTGTGCAAAAACCTGGAGAGTTTGTCACCACTTTCCCTCGATCTTATCATGCAGGTTTTAGTCATGGTAAGAGATGTTTTCATTTGTTTACATATAAATTATATTGTTTGCATTTGTTTCTTTATTATTTTTCCACAGGTAAAAGTTCCATAGGTCATAGTTCCAGAGGTATTAGTTCCACAAGTCATAGTTCCACAGGTCACAGTTCCACAGGTCATAATTCTACAGGGCGTAGTTCTAGCAGTCATAGTTCCAGAGGGTGTAGTTCCAGAGGTCCTCTGGAACTATGACTTGTGGAAACATGTCCTCTGGAACTATGACCTTTGGAACTACGCCCTTCTGGAATGATGACCTCTAGAACTATGACCTCTGGAACTGTGACTTGTGGAATTATGCCCTTTGGAACCATGACCTCTAGAACTACGCCCTGTAGAACTATGACATGTGCAACTATGACCTGTGGAACTACGCCCTCTGGAAATATGACCTGTGGAACTACGCCCTCTGGAACTATGGCCTCTGGAACTACGCCCTATAGAACTATGACATATGGAACTATGCCCTTTGGAACTATGACCTATGGATATATGCCCTCTGGAACTATGACATGTGGAACTACACCCTCTGTAACTATGCCCTTTGGAACTATGACCTCTGGAACTACGCCCTCTAGAACTATGACCTCTGGAACTATGACATGTGGAACTATGCCCTCTGGAACTATGACCTATGGAACTACGCCCTCTGGAACTATGACCTGTAGAACTACGCCCTCTGGAATTATGCCCTATGGAACTATGACCTATGGAACTATGTCAAAGTTTCATTACTCGTGGAACTATGACCTTTGTAAATACGCCCTCTGGAACTACGCCCATAGTTCCATATATAGCCTGGGTGACTTTGGTGGAATATATACCTTGCTTATAGCTAGATGGGTGTTTTCATGGGTATTTATTCTCAACCTAATTTGACTTTTGACATTTCATTTTCTTATACTATAATCAAATTAATGGTAAAAATACTACAAATCATCCTTCCAAATCATCAAATTGTTGTTTTCAAATTCACCCATAGTTAAGTTTTTAAAATCAAACACTTTCCCTTTATGTCATTATAAAATATTATTGTTTTCACCACTTAATTATATATTCAATTACATATCCACTCATATGCCCCTTGAATATTAAGTTCTCCTTTGAAAATATTATGACCATCATTAAATATTATTTTCTTCACCACTGAACTACATACTATTTTAACAATATATTAGATTACATATCCACCCATATGCCCCTTGAATATTAAGTTCTTTCAAAATATTATTTTCTTCACCATTGAACTATTCAATTACATATCCAATCATATGTCCTTTGAATACTAAGTTCTCTTTTGCAATTGTACATTCATTCAATTACATATTCACTCATATGCCACTTAAATATTAAGTTCTCCTTTAAAATTACATATCCAATCATATATCCCTTGAATACTAAATTCTCCTTTGCAATTGTAAGTTCATTCAATTACATATTCACTCATATGCCACTTAAATATTAAGTTCTCCTTTTGAAAATATTATTTTCTTCACCAGCAAACTATTCAATTACATTTCCAATCATATGTCCTTGAATACTAATTTCTCAATTATATTTTCTTGAAATAATTCGTGAAGCACGTTACAAAAACATAAAATAATTATCGAACAATTTTATCTATTATACACCCCTATATAAAGAGAGCCACCTCTTTATACAATGCCCCTGCAAATGGCCCTCTTTGCCTAGTTCTACGAATAAGTTTCATGAGAAAAAAATCAATCTATAAACGGTAATTTGAGAATCTTTCTTATTAAAAATTAAAAATACCTAACTTAATTTTGTCAATCAGTTAAATAGGGATGAGAACGATTATGACATACCACAAACATTGTGAAAATATTTCAACTTAGCGAAATGTAACTAAGTTGAATAAGATTTTATTTATCGTCAATATGTATATAAGTGGAATGTGTATACAGTACAAAACGTTAGAAAGCAAAAATGAACATCATCAAAAGATTGGCGATGTCACTAGTCAGATAATCTGTCGACATAGTCAACATCGGTGGACTGCAACCACGAATCCCCTTGTATGAATTCTCCTACAGTAAACTGGCTCGCCTCTTTAGAACTTTTGATCACCCGATATCCAGGCCATTTCACGTGGTTTCCAGTTCCGGAGCCTGGCCCTGTATTTATATATTCTCCATAACACAAAGTTTTCAATGCAAAATCTCCATCCCATTCCAGCCAGCCCGCAGGCTGAATAACGTCGTCTAGATAGGACTGCATGAAAACTGTTCGGGAATACTCCTTCCACGGCCTCCCCAGATAAGTTGGGAATGAGCTTTTCACCAGAACAAGGTCGGCATCGGGAGTGATCTTGCAGTTGTGAATGGAGGTTCCTGTGTTCTGGTTCGGATCAGTTCTGCGATGTGCGGTGATTGTAGTTATGAACTAATTTTGTGTAAAAATAAAAATAAAATTATTTAAAATTTAATAATAGGACGGGTTTCTGCTAGAAACAACTTACCCCTATGTGTGGTTTCTACTAACCTGACGCACTGCACTCACATGCCTCTTCCCTAATCAGTAAAAATGAATTTAAAATGAATTTATGAAGGAATTAAAAGTGGGCTGGAGATTTACCTAATGTAGAGGAATTGAAAGTGGTGGAATCTTCTAAGACATTTATGCTCCCTGTTGTTGGGTATGTGTTATATTCTTTGCATGTGTGTGTGGGCGCGTCAGATACGACAACTGCGTTTGACGATCCCTTCACCTAGAGCTTTGTTGTGTGCATTGGGCGCTTTCCTAGGGGGTCCCAGGGAGGGGCAGGTATGCCCCCTGGTTACGCGCAACGTTCGGCAATGAGTGGTAGCCCGGGGCAGCGCCCCCGAAATTTTTTTGGGCGGTTTTTTTGCTATTTTTAGCGGATTTGTAACTTAATCCCAGATTAAGGGATTAGGGTTTTGGTATCTACGGAATACCTAAAAACATTGTATATATTGTATGGCGAATGGTGAAATTTGATATAATGAAAATAAGAAAGGTTTTCCCGGTTGAGGGTTTCCGGTATAAAATCTTTGTGTACTCTGTGTATGAGCCATTGATTAAGTTCTGTATTGCTTAAGAATCTATATGCATTACTTTACTTTGCAGGTTTAAAACTTACACCTGTAATGATCGTGGCTTCCATGCCTTCTCCAATCAGCATGATATTCGTATTATTTTTGCCCACTTCCGCGTTTTCCTTGTACGTCTCCTTCCTCACCTTGATCACGTATCTCTTAGAGCTTTTCTCCAGCGCCGCAGCTATCGCTTCTGTAATCGTTTTGAAATTTCCAGAGCCATCCTGAGCCACGATCACATAGCCACTACCTCGTTCAACCACTTGATATAAGGTTAGCCACAAAACAACGTGGGTTCATATACCTTTATGAAGTGAACATTGAATAACCTCACAAGAAGCCGTCGGATAATCCCCAGCGAAAATCAAATAAGTCCTCTGAACTTCCATGTTCTTGAACAATAATTTAGAAGAAGACGAGGCAGATCTCAGCAGGTCCATTGTAGAAAGGGATACAAAGCTGCTGCAGATCCATAACAGGAGGTTGCGTGCAGGCCATGCCAGTTCTCCGTAGATTAGCAAAAGTATTCGTCTCCTAATTAGAATCCCCTGACCCATCTGGATCATAGAAATACTACCTGTAACTAGTCCTTACTGCACGCTTACATTTTCAATAGACTCGACATTGATTCAAATTTGAAGCCTGCTTTTTACCAAATTCAAATTCGTATGCATGGATGGTTAACTATGGCATGCATTAGACGACTGTCACATTGGTTGCTGGTGTTAGTGACATTTCCTGCACAGGGATGTTTTCCTCTCCGATTTGAGACCTCTGATGTAAACACAAGCGAGCCTGATCATGGACGCAAGGAACAGCGAAGGAAATCTAGACCGTCCTCCTGAGAAGGGACGCGTGGTAAGAGATCGGCGTCATCGGGAAATTCCCGACAAGAAAGCGCCCATCGGAGAACTTGAAGCCATCGGGATATCGGGGATCTTGGGGATGAGTAGTTCGTGCACTTCAAAAAGGCAAACCGCGAAACCCTGATGGAGATGGTCAAGGGAATGTGGTGGTGGTCACTTGGACCAGGGCCTAGTCAAAAGGCTAGCACGGAAGGAGCCATCGGGAATCGGAGATTCACGAGTCTAGACGACTTGTGAATCATGACATCGGGAATGTCGAAACTCCGATGGAGGGTTTGACTACAGCCACTCGGAAGTAGGTCATATGGATCAGGTTCCCGCCAGTAGGGGCTAGCTCATTGAGGTGGAGCTCATCGCAAATCGGGTATCGAAGTTTCGAGGAGAAAGCGCCCCTTATTTTTTGCATTTTGAAATCCAGAACCCCGAATTCCCGACAACGCTCAGGACTGGGCCCATGGTTCTGATGCCTAGTCATAGGAGAGGAGGTCTGAAGTGAGGGGCGCTTTCGTTTTCATTTGGCCAAAGGTGCCGAATTAATTCTCAGAAGGGGGGGGGCACTGTGCTCTGCCGTTTCCATCCCGATGAGATTTGGATCCCAGTACCTGCTCAGAATGGATAAAGGAGAAAGAGGGTGGGTGAAGCTTCACGTCACCCATTTATTGCAGAGTATGGAGGTCCCGGTTGAAATTTACTCAGGAGGTTCCCTTGTACCAGTTCTCTTCAAGAAAGCCACGTCGAGTCTCCAACTCACTAGGGGAACCTATACACGCCAGTTGAACATTCAAAGGGCTCAGCTACCCCCTGGCGCGAGCCATGCTGAATTAAAGGTAGCGTATGACAGAACAATGCAGGCCAGATTTGATTGAGGCGACACCATCCACTGAAAGTTTTGAGATGCCTCTGCTGGGCGAAGGGAAGGGAAGAGTATATGTAGGCATTTGTGCCATTTTGTAAGCATCGATGGTTGAGCAGAGCTCACTACTGCAATGTTTTAGTAGCTATTCTAGTTTCCAGCTTATGCATCTGTATTTGAGACATCTCGTTTATGACAGACAGTTTTTCTCGTTCCATCTGGTTTTCTTCTCATGCTTAGAGAGTTCGTGACTGACTGAGTCACGCGAATTATTACAGTTATGTTATGATAAATGATTTATCGTTGCATTATTGTATTCTCTGGGTTTTTGTATTTAAGTGCAAGAAGACCTTGCGTTTGGACGCCTTCTTCTACAGTCTGTTAGGAACCTGTCGTTTGTAACAGACCTTCGCACTCCTTCCATACAAATCTTCTATCTGTTCACCCTTTACTACACTCACTGTCTGAAGTTTATAAAGACCTCACTCACCCATGCATGCCTGACCTAGTTTAGGGTTGGAATGATATCGTTTTGAGTTGGCTTCCATTCGGTCACCCCATCTATAAACAAAATCGTGACATAAAAACTGATGGGCGTCGGGCTCTGCTCCTGATAGCAATTCAGGAGTGACTTTGATCGCCAACATTTCTGGCGCCGTTGCCGGGGACGAAGTTGAATATTTTCCCCGGGATTGAACAACAATGATTAGCTGATTCTGAAGGTGCATCAGAGATCAGAACTATTGAGATTGTTGTTGTGCACCTGGCGACTCCATTGTGACGACTTTGCTGGGGAGAACCCGCTCTATCAATTGTGGCTTTCAGAGGCAGACACACGTGGTCTCATCCACAGCTGCCCCTAGCTACACCTGAAACCGATCGGGAGGTGGTCCTCAAAAGAGGAAAGACCCCTGAAGAAGAAGCTTCCACCACCGAAGCCGGTAATCCACCATCTCCTTCTGTAAGAACTCCCTTTTCTTCCCCTCGGTTTCTTGATAGATCTCCTTCACAAGTTTCCCGTTTCCTGAATTTTGGAAGTGTTCCTGCTGAGTTTTCCCCTCCTGGTCTGGGATTGGAGGGAGAAATCCTTGTCACTCCATCCTCCTTGAATCACCTCTTGTTTCCCACCCCACTCTGAGATTCATTCCCCGTAGCCCCTTCTCAAACTTCTTCTCCTCCGAGTTCTCCTCCACCTAATATTCCTATGGCCGGAGCAAATCCCCCTATGACCGAAATAGAGGTCATCATAGCCGCTAGATATGCTCCCCTTGTGCTACCACAACCTCTCAATAACCTCCCAGCAGAAGGGTACCTTAAGTAGCTGCCCAAGTTTACAGGCGAGGGGGACATAACTGCCGAAGAGCACCTAGCAACCTTTTACACTTTCACAGATGATAATGTTATCATGCACACAAACGTATGGATGAGAATTTTTGTCCATAGTCTCCAAGGAGAGGCTAGAAAATGGTTCAGGGCCCTGCCTCCTGGATCTATTGATGGGATCAGAGCTTTAGATAATGCCTTTTTGAGACAGTGGGGAGATAAAAAAGACTTCATGTATTACATGATAGAGTTTGGGTCGTTGAAGAGAAAGGAAGGAGAGTATGTTTCTGACTTCTCCAAGAGGTTTAATAAAATGTACAACAGAATCCCTGCTGAGATAAAACCCTCCGAAGCCTCTGCAATGATCACTTACTCTTGTGCCTTTGATCCTGATTTCTGCCTACTGCTGAGAGAGAGAAGAGCTGCTACGCTGGCCCACATGCAAGACGCAGTCGTGGAGGTAGAATCCAACATATTGGTTGTCAACCGACTCAGGAACGCCGGTGATAGAACTACCTCCAAGAACAGGCCTGAAGATTCCTCATCCAGCTCCTCTCCCCTACCCCATTGGACAGATGAGACAGCTAGAACGCTAAAATCACTTGCTTCCAAGGTAGAAAGGTTGGAATTAGAAGGGAAGCCCATGTATAGAAATCCCCAAAATGATGATAATAGAGGTTTCAGACGACCGACTAACAATATGCCTCAGGTTTTCCCGAGGGAACAGAGGGGAAAGGATAGAGAAGACCAAAGGGTTCAATCCCCCCTCCAAAATAACCTGGTAGATCATGAGGAAAGAGAGGAGATAAACGCGTTTGGCCCTGAAATTCACTGTATTGAAGAAACTCCCCCTTTTCCCCATTTGACGCAGTCAACATCTGAAGGATCACTGATGAGTGCTCAGATTCATGAGTTGGGGAAAGAAGAAAGGCCTGGTCACACTTCTAACAGATATAATCTCAGGTCTAGAAGAAAAGAAGGAGACTTCGACAGCTCATACTAGCCCCTCAGAGCAGATAGGCCTACTAAAACTGCAGCAGCCGCAGCTAAAGAAAAGAAAACTCGGAGTGCTTCGCCAGCAGCCAAAGAACCTGTCACTGAGGTAAGAGAAGCTCCTAAACCTACCCCCTCCTTCAATTTTGAGCATGAGATTTAGAAGATTAGGATTCATGTACCCCTCTCTGAGCTAGTTAAAAATGAAGACTTCAAAAGGTCCCTCTCCAAGTTGCTACAATCAGACCCCCCCAAGCCTCTCTCTGACTCAATAAACCTTCAAGATGAAAAGCCTGCAGTTGTCTTAGGGCCCATGGTAGAAGATAGAGATGATTCATCCCCTCCCTTCTACACATCCCTGAATATACATGATAAAGTGTTGCATAATTGCCTCATGGACTCAGGGGATTCCCATAAATTTATGACCAAAATAGTGATGGAAGAGCTGGGATTAGAAGTGACCAAGGCCTACCATGATTTATACTCTTTTGATTCTAGGAGGGTGCAATGTCTGGGGGTCATCAAGGACCTGGTGGTTTCTCTTTTTTAGCTACCCATGAAGAGTGTGGTCATGGATATTGTGGTAGCTGACGTTCCCCCAAAATTCGGTATGTTGTTGTCTAGATCATGGATCAAACAATTGGGAGGGACACTACAGATGGATCTCATGTATGCTACCATTCCGGTCTTTGGAGGGGAACGAAGGAGATTATACAGAGAAGCCCAGCTGGCCTATATTGTCAGTGATGAATCAGACCCTACCAACCACCCCATCTTTTCACTTGACACTAACTTAGGGTCTAGCTTGCTGCAGCTTACCGATGCCCCTGAAATCTCTTTACTAATCAGAAAACATCCCAGCCCTGATCATCCGATTTCTCCTCAAAGTTCCTTTGTGTGGAAGATGTTTTTTTACGGAGCTTCTTCTAGCGAAGGAGCTGGCGCCGGGGTGGTTTTCATATCACCTTGTCAAGAAGTCATATCCCTATCATACAAGCTGGAATTCGAAGTCACCAACAACGTGGAAGAGTATGAAGCTCTTGTTCTGGGTATGAGGGCCGCAAAGGAAATGGGAATTGAAGAAGTGGCAATATTCGGAGATGCTGAGTTGATTATTCAGCAGGTAAGAAATGATTATCGCACCCATAATCCCTGAATTAGAAATTATCGCAATGAAGTATGGGACCTTATTGATAATTTCTTCCTGGCTTTTAACATTTCTTTCATTCCGAGGGAATAAAATGCTTTGGTCGATTCTTTAGCTGTCTCAGCTAGTTTGCTCAAATTTCCTCTGCCGCCTATGGTAAAAAATGAGGTTGAGATAAGGTATAGGCCCTCAGTGCCGGACAATGTCAAGCATTGGAAGGTGTTCGTGGATGATTATGAACTCGAAAGGTTTCTCCAAGCAGTGGACGAATTTTCTGCGCTGCATATTGACCAAGATCCTGATTTGGAAGGTGACCCTCGTCCTGAGAGGTTTTTAAACGAAATCGCTAATCATCAGATCATTCAGCTGCCCAGTAATCACATCTCGATAGGACTTGTCCCTTTAGAGAGATTGTTCGATGGGAATGATGTGCTAGTAAAGGGCAGGGTCTCAAATGAAGATGCCGAGACAACCGAATGCAACATTGGCACACCGGAGGAGCCCAAGTTTGTCAAATTGTCAAGTAGTTTGACCAAATAACAGAAGGCCGAGTACACGGAGCTGCTGAGAGAGTTCGGCGATGTGTTTGCATGGACATATGAAGACCTTAAGATGTATGAAACATCTGTCATCGAGCACAAGATCCCGTTGAAGGAAGGAGCTAGGCCTTTCAGGAAGAAGCTAAGACAGATAAACCCCATGTTACTTCCCGTCATAGAGAAGGAAGTTAAAAAGATGTTAGATGCCCAAATCATTGTCCCCTTGAGGTATTCTGAATGGGTGGCCAATTTGGTCCCAATAAGGAAGAAGAGTGGAGAAATCAGGCTCTGCGTTGATTTTAGGAATCTCAACAGAAGCTCAAAGAAAGACAACTACCCCCTACCTAAGATGGAACACATACTGCAGAGGGTCATTGGCGCCTCCAGGATATCCATGATCGATGGGTTTTCTAGCTATAATCAGATAGCGGTCATGCCTGAGGACAGGGAAAAGACAACCTTCACCACTCCTTGGGGCACGTTCATGTATGTCAAAATTTCATTCGGGCTTATGAATGCGGGAGAAACATTTCAGGGAGCCATGGATATAGCCTTCATCGGAGAAAAAGACCAATTTGTAGTGATCTACCTAGACGACATCACGGTCTTTTCCAGTTCTGATAAGGAGCACTGCTGCCACTTAAGAAAAGTTTTATCGAAATGCCGAAGGTTTGGCCTTTCCATGAACCCCAAGAAGTCCTTGTTTGCTATGCAGGAAGCAAAGTTATTGGGACATATAGTATCGACAGAGGGAGTGAAAATTGATCCCAGCAGGCTGGAGGCAATTCAAGCCTTGTCATTTCCCAGGTCTAAAAAAGAGGTTCAGGCCTTTTTGGGAAAAATTAATTTTCTAAGGAGATTTGTCTCAAATTTTTCCGAGCTAGTGAAACCCATCACGGCCATGCTCAGAAAGGGAAACGAAGTGAAATGGACCGCTGAGCCTAGGGCCTCTTTTGACCAAATAAAAAGGGCATTGACTAGGGCACCTGTGCTTGTCAGTCCTGACTATTCCAAAGAGTTCCTGATTTTCTCCTTTGCTTCTTTTGATACAGTGGCGACGGTCTTATTGCAGAGAAATGCAGAAGGACAAGAACAACCCATTGCCTTCTTCAGCAAGGCATTGAGAGATGCAAAACTCCGGTACGAGATCATGGAGAAGCAGGCTTATGCCTTGGTGAAAGCCCTCAAAGCTTTCAGAGTCTACGTTTTGCATTCGAAAGTGACAACATACGTTCCTTCAGCTTCTGTAAAGGACATTCTTGTACAGCCAGACATAGATGGGAGAAGAGGCAAATGGATAGCAAAAATTCTGGAATTTGACTTGGAAATAAAGCCCACCAAGCTGGTTAAGGGGCAAGGCCTAGCCAAGTTATTGGTTGAATCCAATTGTGAAGCCTTGGGAGTCAATTTCCTCAACACTCGCTCAGGAACTCAACAAACTGAGTTGCCCAGCCAATGCCCTCAAGACGGCTTATCGCTGGTAAATTGTGCTTGGTATCGTGACATTCTTTATTTTCTGCAAGAATTGAAGCCCCCTGATGGAATGGGAAAAAGCAAAGTGAGAGCTTTAAAGATCAAGGCGGTCAGGTATTGTCTCATTGAGCAAGTTTTATACTGGAGAGATCCTTTGGGGATGCTGCTGAGATGTTGAACCCACCGAAAGCCCAGAAGGTTATGTTTGATTTCCATAAAGGCCTTTGTGGGGGGCATCATTTCTGGAAAACCACAGCTCATAAGATCCTCAGGGATGGATATTACTGGCCTACTTTATTCCCCGATGTTTGCAGGGAGATCAGAACTTGCACCAAATGTCAAAAGTTCTCAGGAAAGCAACAACTCACCTCACTTCCATTGAAACCCATTGTAGCTTCGGCACCTTTCCAGCAGTGGGGGTTGGACTTCATCGGAGAGATTCATCCTCCCTCAAGTGGTCAGCACAGATGGATCCTGACTGCGACAGATTATTTCACCAAGTGGATAGAGGTTGTCCCCACCAGAAGTGCATCACACAAAGTAATTATCAGCTTCCTGGAGGATATCATAGCCCGGTTTGGCTGTCCCAGTAGAATCATCACCGATAATGTTGCTTCTTTCAAATTTGAACCTTTAATTAAGTTCTGTGAGCAGTTCCAGATCTCTCTAGTTCACTCCACCCCCTATTATCCCCAGGGCAATGGTTTAGCGGAATCCTCTAACAAAATCCTGATAAAGATCATCAAAGATTGTTAGAGGATAACAAAAGAGCCTGGGATTCAAAGTTGAAATTCTCTTTGTGGGCCGATCGTGTCACGACGAAGAATTCTCTGGGCACTTCGCCATTTCAACTAGTCTATGGAGTAGAGGCAGTTTTCCCTACTCAGCTTGCCTTACCTGTGGCGAAGTTCTTTCAAGACTATGAGGGAGAACCGGATCATATGATCAGAAGAATTCATCAGATAGTGGAAGTGCAACAGATCAGAGAACAAGTGAGGGACGCAACTTACAGTCATCAGCAGAAGATCAAGCAGGCTTTTGACAGGAAGGTCAGGAAAAAAGAGTTCGAGATCGGGGACTTGGTATTTAAGTGGGACGCACCTAGACAGGATAAAGGCAAGCACAACAAGTTCGACGCCCTATGGATCGGCCCCTTTAAAATCTCTGAGATTTTCTCCAACAACACCTATGGGTTGCAGGAACTAGAGGGTGAAGAGGTTTTCAACAGCCCAGTGAATGGGCATTTTCTAAAAAAATGTTTTATTTGAGCCTTAGGTGGCTCCTCTGTTTGTAAATATTGTCTTTTAGTTCTTGTTTAGTTTCTTTTTGTATGTTTTCGGCCTAATAAGTAACTCCATAGCCCAATAGCAAGGCACTGAAGCTGCGGAAGGACTTCTTAGAGCATCGCGGGGACGACTCTATCCCCCGTGGAGCCTAATGTTAGCGACATTTCCTGTACATGGATGTTTTCCTCTCCGATTTGAGACCTCTGATGTAAACACAAGCGAGCCTGATCATGGACGCAAGGAACAGCGAAGAAAATCTAGACCGTCCGCCTAAGAAGGGACGCGTGGCAAGAGATCGGCGTCATCGGGAAATTCCCGACAAGAAAGCGCCCATCGGAGAACTTGAATCCATCGGGATATCGGGGATCTTGGGGACGAGTAGTTCGTGCACTTCAAAAAGGTGAACCGCGAAACCCCGATGGAGATGGTCAAGGGCATGTGGTGGTGGTCACTTGGACCAGGGCCTAGTCAAAAGGCTAGCACGGAAGGAGCCATCGGGAATCGGAGATTCGCGAGTCTAGAGGACTTGTGAATCATGACATCATGAATGCCGAAACTCCGATGGAGGGTTTGACTACGGTCAGTCGGAAGCAGGTCATATGGATCAGGTTCCCGCCGGTAGGGGCTAGCTCATTGAGGTGGAGCTCATCGCAAATCGGGTATCGAAGTTTCGAGGAGAAAGCGCCCCTTGCTTTTTGCATTTTGAAATCCCGAACCTCGAATTCCCGATAGCGCTCAGGACTGGGCCCATGGTTCTGATGCCTGGTCATAGGAGAGGAGGTTTGAAGTGAGGGGCGCTTTCGTTTTCATTTGGCCAAAGGTGTCGAATTAATTCTCAGAAGGGGGGGGGGCATTTTTCTCTGTCGTTTCCAGCCCGATGAGATTTGGATCCTAGTACCTGCTCAGAATGGATAAAGGAGAAAGAGGGTTGGTGAAGCCTCATGTCACCCATTTATTGTAGAGTATGGAGGTCCTGGTTGAAATTTACTCAGGAGGGTCCCTTGTACCGGTTCTCTTCAGGAAATCCACACCGAGTCTCCAACTCACCAGGGGAACCTGTACACGCCAGTTGAACATTCAAAGGGATCAGCTACCCCCTGGCGCGAGCCATGCTAAATTAAAGGTAGCGTATGACAGAACAATGCAGGCCAGATTTGATTGAGGCGACACCATCCACTAAAAGTTTTGAGACGCCTCTGCTGGGCGAAGGGAAGGGAAGAGTATATGTAGGCATTTGTGCCATTTTGTAAGCATCGATGGTTGAGCAGAGCTCACTACTGCAATGTTTTAGCAACTATTCTAGTTTTCAGCTTATGCATCTGTATTTGAGACATCTCGTTTATGACAGACAATTTTTCTCGTTCCATCTGGTTTTCTTCTCATGCTTAGAGAGTTTGTGACTGACTGAGTCGCGCAAATTATTATAGTTATGTTATGATAAATGATTTATCGTTGCATTATTGTATTCTCTGGGTTTTTGTATTTAAGTGCAAGAAGACCTTGCGTTTGGACGCCTTCTTCTACAGTCTGTTAGGAACCTGTCGTTTGTAACAGACCTTCGCACTCCTTCCATACAAATCTTCTATATGTTCACCCTTTACTATACTCACTGTCTGAAGTTTATAAAGACCTCACTCACCCATGCATGCCTGACCTAGTTTAGGGTTGGAATTATATCGTTTTGAGTTGGCTTCCATTTGGTCACCCCATCTATAAACAAAACCGTGACATAAAAACTGATGGGCGTCGGGCTCTGCTCCTGAGAGCAATCCAAGAGTGACTTCCGTCGCCAACAACTGGGATTTCTCACTTTTCGAGGAATGGCAGAGATGACACACGGCAACGACGGTTTGGGTCACGACGCTTGGCGCTGGATTATTGATGCTGTCGTCTGGACAAAAAACCCCTCGGAATCAGGTATTCGCCAGAGTCGAAAAAGGTTCAAAACGTTTGGGTTTTAGCTTACGCCAATGCAAAGCAGGCATATCAAAAAGACCTTCTCTAGCCCAAACCTCCTCGTCAAACACACTCATAAGTACGTTGATGTCTTTCTTCGCCGTTGATGCCCACCAGACTTATAACCCTTTGCCACCTGTGGACACTCACCAAGGTCACCATAGGCCCACTTCCAAGGCAAGCCTGCCTCCAACAAGAACCGAATAAAAAACAGGTTAAGTAAAGCTATTTCAGATGGAGAGGTCAGTTGTAGTTATTTTCATCACCCGGGGTTAATGAGACAGGACATAATACTACAATATGATAATACTCTTCTAAAAATCACAGCCAGCTAAGGAAATCCCAACTCGTCACCAGTATCTACATCCACTGCAAATCATTAAGAGTATGTATTTTGTGCTCGTCAACTCCGTTGTGAAACAGGGCGCTGGAAAAGATCAAAAGAAAAGTGGGAAGAAAGAGTATGTATTTTGTGCTCGTCTGGAAAAGTGGAAACAGAAAAACATTTCATTTTAGAATGTGAGGCCCTCAAAGACAGCAGGAAAAATTATGCAGGTGTTCTGGCAGCGAGTTCTTGGGATAATCTATTCAGCAAAGAGTTTTTTGAGAAGGTGGGAGCGATTATTGTAAAACTTCACAGGAAAAGGGCCGAATACAAAAGCCAGATGGAAAAACAATATGTCCCATAGGCTATTTTTAGCCTCGTGGACGTTAAAAATTCTTTCTTTCTTTCTTAATCAAAGAGTTAATGCCAGGGAGGTAAGTGGTGAGCTCTCGATACTCCAGGGGGAGTTATCAACCTTGAGTTTGCCCCAGGGAAGTCGGAAAAAGAGTACATAACGACGATAAAGACTTACCAGAGAGTGGTGGAATACTCCTAAAATGCCCTAACCTAAGGTGTAAAACCTGCTCCAAAGTTTAATGCGTCTCTACGCCATTAGAGGCCATCCAATCGAGTTGCATGTTTTGAAAATATCCCCCCCCCGCCTTCATCCCCGCCCCATCCTTGTGTGTGTTCTAGTCTACCCAACAGTTAACAATTTTCTAATTTTCTACCGAGTTTCATGAGATTTTTTTCAAATGGATAATGTTCTACTCTTTGAGCTGTCATCAATTATTATAAATTTGATAATGTTCTACTCTTTTAGCTGTCATCAAATGGATAATTTTGAAGATTATTTTTTTTAAGATGTTGAGGTGTTATCTTATGTATAATGTGATTTTTTTTAAATAACAAATATAAATATATAGCATTTTTCTTGGAAACAATATCTTTTATTTATAAAGATATTAATAAGATTTATTTTAATTTTAAATTTACTAAATACTTAAAAAAATTATATTTATAAAAATATATATTTTTTTAATTTCTGATTTATTAAACATGGAAATAAAAGAGAAATAATTTTGTTTATAAGAATAATAATATAATTTTAAGGTGGAAAATATATTAAGAGAAATTGTGGTGCGATATAAAAATTAGAAGGTAAAAGAAAATTAATATACTATAAAGAGGTGATCAACCCTAATCTAGAAAATCCAAAGTATTTCTTACTTAGATTAGTGTAAAGAAGAAAATCAGCATTGCTAAAATAAGAACAAATTCTTATAAACTTTATAGTGAAATTAGACATTAAACAATTCTCAAAAGGTAGTGGGATGAAAGAATTTGTCTTTGTGACACTAAGAGGGTTGAAGATAAAAAATGTACAACCTATATCCATATTAAATCTCAATTTCAAACTATTTGTAATACTACTCACCTTCCTAACTTTATTATTCAACAAAATTATGATAATCTTGGAAAACCTTTCTTAACATGTTTTGAACATAAAAAGGGAATGTGTAACAATAGGATGTAAGTTTTAGAGGGGAGGGAATGTGTAACAATAGGATGTAAGTTTTAGAGTGGAGGGAATGTATAACAATAAGATGAGTAAGTGGTTTGTTGTATTTTGTGGTGTA
Source organism: Picea engelmannii (assembly GCA_009831015.1). Taxonomy (NCBI): domain Eukaryota; kingdom Viridiplantae; phylum Streptophyta; class Pinopsida; order Pinales; family Pinaceae; genus Picea; species Picea engelmannii. Next base: position 100,302 of record ML794488.1, read on the forward strand.
ATTGTGTTTATATTTAACTGATATGTATTATAATTTGCTATGTATACATAAAAGTAGAAGGTTGTTGGATCATGTTGTTAATATTAATAATATTGTAGAAGGTTGTTGTCATGTTGTTAATATTAATAATATTAACATATTAATTTTTGATTTATAATTTTTGTACATAGTTTTAGTTTAGGTTATGATTTTTTATAAAAAAAAAAAAA
>ML794488.1:100568-116553 GCA_009831015.1 Picea engelmannii
TTTTATATATATATATATATATATATATATATATATATATATATATATATATATATATATATATATATATTAAACTTTCTCATAATTTTTTTTAAAGATTGATACATATCTATTAAAAAAACAAATTAACAAAATATTTAAAATGATAAATTAAAGAAAAAATTATAATACCCATAAAACTTTACTTTTTTCTTAATATTTATATTCATCCGAGGTAAATTAAGCAAAAATTATGATACCCATAAAACTTTAACTTTTTCTTAAGTGACATTCAAATTCTTATCCGTTTTATTTTATTTTTTAACATCCTTATAAAATATAATTTTAATTTTCTTGTTATAAATTTTTTATAACATCTTTGATTGTAAAAAGCTATTTATATTTTATTTTGGGTTAATAAAGTTGACATTTTATTTTGGGTTAATAAAGTTGACATATAATTTTAATTTTCTTGTTATAAATTTTTTATAACATCTTTGATTGTAAAAAAAACTATTTATATTTTATTTTGGGTTAATAAAGTTGACCTTTTATTTTCGGTTAATAAAGTTGACATTGGTCATGTAGCTTCTAATTTATTAACGTTTAATTTTTTTTTTGGTAATATCAATGCTACATTAAATTATGATTTTGAGTAATATTTCTTGGCTTGAACATAATTTGCATTACATTTACTTCTGTCATGTCAAATATTTGAGATTCGTGGTAAAGGTGGCATTGTTGAGGCATTTGGGGCCTGCCACCTTTATTAGAATATGTAGATTTGATGTTATTTTATTTTTTGGGATATTTACTAGGGTTTGTATTATTAGTTTATTTAGTTGCATGTATTATTAGTATGTAATTATTGAAATAATTTAAGGTATGTATTTTTAATATTATTTTTTTTTAATAAAAAATATTTTTAATTTTAATTTATTTCTATGCTTGTATTATTAATCTATAATTATTGAATAAGCTAAGGTATGTATTTTTAATACTAGTTTATTTCTTTGTAAATGGAAAGTATCTTTTATTTTAGTTTTTTTCTTTACTTGTATTATTAATCTATAATTTAGATATATTATTAATCTGTAATTATAGAAATGGGTTTATTTTGTCTTTAAAGATTTCTTTTTCTAGCATTAAAAAAAATAAAAAAATAAATGATATTGTTAATGGTTATGGTTTTATGGATTGCATTGCCTTTAATATCGATATTGTTCAATCATTTTCTATAATATTACATTTCATAGAGAAGCTCATTGCACTATATCTATCACCATGCAAAGGTAGGAGCAAGCATTTCACTAGTTATACCAATAGTTTTAGAACACCGACCAAACAAATAGGTCGACATGGAAAATTTTAGGAGGAAAATATTAGGTCCGCGGCAATTCTAGGAGGAAAATAAGGTGTTGTGAAGGGTATTGAATAAGGGGAAACTATTATTAACTACCTAGGAGGAAAATAAGGTGTTGTGAAGGGTATTGAATAAGGGAAAAATATTATTAACTACCTTGCCATGGGGATTGTGTGGTCACATATATTTCGATTTTTTACTCATCCAAAAGAAAAAATTTCGAACTTCCAAGATATTTGTTTTTTTAAAGAAATATTTGTGATTTTGTAAGGAATTTATGTTTAATTTGTTAACCAAATGATATTTAACCAATTGAATTAAGGTGGGGTATGTAGTATATTGAAATGAATGTCTAATTTGTCAATCAAATGATATTTAACAAATTGAATTAAGGCGGGGTATGTAGTATATTGAAATGAACATGGTGAATGGAATGTAATATATAAATAAAAAGTATAAATTTTATATAAAATTGAAATTAATTTAGTTGTTTATCATATTTGTTAATGTGTTATTTGGTTATTTAGGAAATAACAAATTTTTATATTTGTTTATTTAAATTGGAAATTAGTCTAGTATATATTTATTTAATATTAATTTATTAATAATTTAATTTAATTTTGTTTATGAAGTGATTTTTTGTAATGTAATTTTTTAAAAATAACTTTAATAATAATAAAGTAGTTTGTATGATGGATAATAATTAAGTGCACTGAATTTCATTAATAATAAAGTAGTCATACGAGTGATACAGATAATTAAGTGTACTAAATTTCATTAATAATAAAGTAGTTTGTATGATGGAATGACGTTTGGATTTATGAGAGATATTTTAGATTTGCTTTGAAGTAATTACTTAATAAATATTTTGGACTCCTAAAAATAATAGTAGAAGTTATGGAGTTATGTTTTTGGTGATATGGGGATGATATAATCGCTCCAAGATGTTGTTATTAATTTGATCTTGATTATTTATTATTAATATCAAAGCATGGAGGGTTGTTGGATGCATGCTATGTTTTAATGATTTTTTTCTTTTTCTTTTTCTTTAGATTATGTAGTTAATGTATGGAAAAAATAGAGAATTTTAATAAAAAAAATTACATTCTTTTATTAGGTGGTGGTGCAATATGAGTAATTGCTACATCAATCACATATCCATTAGAATTTGTGAGCATTTGGTTGGTAGTTTTTACGAGGAAAATCTCTCTATTGCTAGGGGTAAATCACACAGAATGAATGAGATGCATAAATAAACTCTAATCCCAAGTATGCTATATAAATGACATGCTAACAAGACAAGGCTAAGAGCCTACCTTGTCCGGACGTTCGAAGAAGATCATCGTTGAGCACGCAACCCAAAGCTTTATACCTGCAACTTGTCATCAACAACCAAGATACATAAGCATATGGTGATAATATATAATGTTAGCATATAGATTAGCATAATCTATTAACATACATGACAAATACATCCATGGAATAATAACTCAAATATTTGCAAGATATTAATTGGACAAGAAAATAGTATTTTTATTAAAATAATCAACAGAAGTACATAGGTGACAAACTTTTGTAACAAAACACATCGGAACCGAGAAACTAAATCCCCCCCAGCTAGGCCTCCACCACTTCAATCCTCCACCAAAGGAAAACTCATATATAGGAGTCAATGAGGTTCCCCATCAAAAAGAAGGGAGAGCTTGGGGTTTGAAAAAGGAGTTCATAATTTCAAGGACAAAGGGATGTAGGCTCAATATAAAGTGAAATTTCTCCAGAGTGTCTTTGCTCTCAAAGTTTAAATTGTTGAATCCCCTAAGGCTTAGATATGGCTCAATTTATAGCCTTCAAATGGAACCGAAGGGTTGAGTGAGAGCGCTTCCAATATATGGAAGGTCAAGGATCATGAATCTCGTGACATGGCAAGGAAACCCGACATAATTTTTAATTTTGAGCACCAAACCTGATGTACGCGGGCTGTAGTGGAGCAACCTGTGTATACGCTTGTTGTATAACTGATAGGGCGCATATATGTGGAAAAATATGCTTTTTGGCTCTGGGATGCACAAAAAGGAAACTTAAAATCTACATAGGGAAATGGACGACCATACAAGTAAGTTGCATGGAATGAGCAAAAAATTGTTGTAACATATTCCCCCTAATGTGTGAGGTCAAAGGACTATCTATGATGGCCGAAATACATTATAATTCCCAGAAGTGGAGTAATGAAGACTCAGATGGAAGTATTAGTTTCTCATGAGAATATTACAATCCCTTATGACTTTGTACACATGGCTGCCAATCAAAATTACACTGTAGATCCATGTGGAACATATCAATTAGTTGTTCATGACCATGATTAGGAAATACAAAGCTAATATATGCCATAGGTTGTCATAGTCATGGACAAGGCACAGTGGAATCCAATCTCATAATCAATATGAAGATATATGTATACAATGGAGTACAATCTGATCTCCCATGATCATTGAAGTCATATAGGTATTGGTCCAATGAAAGACAACAACAGATGAGGAATGATACTACTGGAAGCTGGAGGTCTTCTACATTATCCGTCGAAGGTGCAAGTTTATATCATGTGAATAGAGGAGTTGAGGTCAAACACAATGAGACTTTGTTTGATTACCTATGATTAAGGTATATCGTTAACAAACACGAGACAACCCATCAAGAATGAAAGTAGGTATCAAGGCATTGAGTACATTCTACAAGTGTGAATAAGGGTGTTGAGGTCAAACACTTGAAGAATCCATCGATCATGAGACATTGATGTATTCCCAATTGTCAATAGTGGGAGAACCTACCACTAATGATTGCAAGACTTTAGGTACTCATAGAACTCTAGGTATCATTTCCAAAATAGATTAGATGAAGTCGAGGGAAGGAGACCCGCTAAAAGGAGTGAATTAGGGAATATCTCATCATTCAGCATGAGGTACAGAGCAATAGCTTGATGATTAGGAGGAGATAAGATGAATAGTATGTTCATGAACCAATGACCCTGTGCATCCCTCGCATGCACCAGATGAAAGTAGTACATGAAAGAGACCCTATGAATAGTAGCCAATGAGGAATATTGTCGACAAAGGCGAGGAAACCACCAATAAGGATAATGGAATCCAAGACACTGCACGAATCCCAATGCGTGAATAGATTTATTTCCATCGAACATAAGGGAAACCCCCTAGTCAGTGACAAATGAGGAAATGCCATCTATTGGTTTCAAGGTTACCTACCCATAATGAAAGTAGGACCAGGGTGCATGGTAGAACTACAACTTCATGTGACTTTGAGATATACTGAGGGTATGGCCAACATGCAAAGCCAAGAGTTCTGAGAAATGGCCTACACAAGCTTATAATCTTCCTTTGAACAAGAGCATGAGACATATGGATAACTCAGGCATCATAATCTTGAAGATAAAACTTTGTGGTGTAGCAGGCATCAACAAACTCTCCATAGGGACTAACGACACTTCTAGTAGTAGTGAGAAGGTTCTATATTGCTAATAAATGGGTTTGAACCTAGGTTGTATGGATCACGGTCGTCGGATGATGAAAGAATGAAAAACAGAGTGAAAACCTATCATATACATTGGTGAAAGAATATACCTTCCGAAGGCATGAACGAGAGGTACGACGTTGGAAACTACAAAAAAAACCCCTGGACAAAACCACCAAAACCAATTCTTTCCACTGTGTTATTAGTCCATAGGTCAAAAATTAGCAAACAAATATAGAAAGTGGGTAAAAAACTTCTACTAATAGTAAAAATAGACCATTTTACCATACCATTTGAGTTTTTTCACCTACATAGTTCATTTTAGGCCATTTTTCCCATGATCTTAAAATTTTTATTGTAGGAGCTACGATCAACATAATAAGCAATCTTCTAGACCGAGTAAGTGCCCATCCCATCTCCTTCAATTTCAATGGTTTAAATTTCAGTTTTAGGTCCCATGTTTTGAGTATTAGAGGGTGTAAGATGGAAACTAGAGTATACGCGGGTGACAAATCATCAGGTCATGTATACAACCCCATATATGTGGGAAAAGCGAATCATGCACGTGTATATGCAGCCCTGTATGCAATTTTTATCATGTTAGCCTACGTACAAGTCCCTGAACAATTTTTTTAAAGGTTTTAACTCAAAAAATGGTTTCTCCTTTGCAAGATGGTTATTGAATGGAGCGAAAGGGAGCATGACGAGATAGATGCAGTAGTGGGAAGAGATGCAAGGGCCCAAAAAGATTTAAAATGATGTGGCCTTGATAAATTTTGGGATCTCAAGGGAATGAGAGCTCAGGTGAGGTTATTCCAGTTGCTATTAAACTATTGGGATCCAGAGACAGAGTCCTTCAACCTTGATGGGAAACCATTGAGGATTGAATTGGATGATATATACTTTATCATAGGATTGTCTCGTTGAGGCAAGGTAGTGAATCTCAAGGCCCAATGGTCTGGGGGTGGTATGACTATGAATGAGTACATTTCCACCCACTGTGTTGTAGGCACATATAAAGTAGGGAGCTAGCTCCCTATCAGGGTGATCATGAACCTGAGCTTAAATATCGTCATGCTTGTACTCGCACAAATTTTTGGGTCGACCTCATTGCACTAGGCATCAAGGCCACTCATGTTCCATACAATGGAGTGTTTAAGACCCATTATTTACGAATAGTGTACCTCATTATTGGATAACATGAAGAGCCAGTTGACGGATTGCAAACAAGGGAAAATGAGAAATTTCGGGTTTGCATCCATACTTTGTAGTTTTTTCTTTGAGAGGGTTCCAGGTTTGAGCCATAAAGTAGAGATTACTCCACATAGACTATGTTATACAACCATGTCACGGTGGACCGACGTGATGAGGTGGATAGGAGGTGGTAGGGTTCTAACCCCCTACAATGATGAGTTCTTTTTCTGGTGGTGTCGACAGGTCATAACCATTGATGACTATACCTACAGAGGGATTGACTACAGAGGGGATCATGACATGCCTTTTCCACCAGGTTCTGCCTACGGTGATATTGGTAAGAAATGTTTTTATATATTTCATTTTTTTGTGTTTTTTTCAATGTAAATAAAAAACACAAATATTTTTGTATGGTATCATTATTAACAATTGTTTTTTTATGTTGATGTAGGTTTGCGATGGCAAGAGGGATTCCCACGACATCGAAAAAGGGGCTGGGGAGATGAGCCAATAGGTGGGGATGTGGAGAGAGCACTACAGAATGTACAGGGGAACCTATCTCGATTGAAACATAAGATTCCTATGGTTCAAGTGGAGGATCTGCCAGAGGCGATGCAACAATAGGTGGTGGGTGTACCCTGTGCGTGGTTGAGACTCTTCCAACATCTCACAAGCACCATAGTGTGCTATCATGATACGCATATAGAACCACAAACGTAGATGCTATGGTCATATTATATACCAACCATATATGTATTTTGAGGGTGTAAGTCCCATTTTGTACTATGATACCATATTTTTTTTTAACTCGAAAGGATGGAATATAAAAAAAAATGGTCTTCGGATTTACTTATATATGTTACAATGTGTAAATATATTAATGTGTTTTCTTTTCTTAGTTATGTGACATATTCCAATCTAAAATATAATTATCATATGCATCAGATACGTGATTAAAACTTATAGGAATGTGATTAGAAGTAAGAAAATCAAAGTATCGTTCCAAAAGTCGTACCCATAGGAATCGTCACAGTAGAGTAGGATCTCGTACATGGTAACTCTCGTTCAAATGACATATGAATAACTGGGAGTCCGGGAAAACTTTAAATACCAAACACCATGTGAAATGACATCACGTAATAGCTCTATAATGACTCTATATTCAGACACATTATTCATCGATGACTCTAGACGAATGCCACCTGAAGACACAAGTTGGCCCTCAGGTGAGTAAATGACCCAAGCGATGGAAGCCATGTTCCGTGTATGATGAATGGAACTATCCGTGAATCCTAAGTAAATTGGAGACTGTGTTGACATCTTCCAACCAAAGGAAAACTTGATAAGCAAGTCGATGACACAAAAGAAAAGATAAAGATGTATATACGCTAAGATACACTAGTATACAAAGGTCACACCCAAGCTTGAGGGCTCAAGCGTAATATATTTTAAGGTAGAACCCATTTCTGGGCTCATCCAACATATTCCCTTCACAATCTTCTAATTCGTAGGCTCCTTTAACTAAGATATGTCGTATGATATAAGGACCGTGCCACATGGGGTTGAACTTGCCTGCCCCCAGTAGTTCTTTGGCTTGGTCATAAAGGAGAACCATGTCAGCCTCAACGTATTGTCTATGACAGACAAACTTATCATACTGAACCTTAACACATCGTTTATTCGCTTCGATAGCTGTAGAGGAATATCGATGCTCCTCATTGAGACGCTCTAGGTATACGAGGTGTTCTTCAAGATCAGATGTGTCAGGTAGGAGCTCAATTTCCAACTTAAGGGAAGGGATTTCACATTAAATTGGAAGAATTGACTCCACGCCATGTACTAACTGAAAATGGGAGAAACCAGTGGAAGTATTTATCGTGGTTCGATATGCCCAAAGTGCAGAGTAAAGAATCAAATTACATTCATATTTACTTTGGCTGAGAGTTTTTTGCAAGATGGTCTTGAGAGATTTATTCACCACCTCTACTTTTCCATTTTCCCGCGGATAGTAAGGGGAAGAATGACCATGCTTAAACCCCAATTTCAATGCTAACTCTTTCATGATTTCATTCTGAAAGTGACTTCCATGATCAGTGACAATCTCTCTTGGGATTTTTAACTGGGTTATAATCTGGTTGAATATGAAGAATTTTGCAGTATTACCATCAGATTTAATGGTAGGCATGACCTCTGCCAATTTATTAAAATAATTCACGGCCACAATAATATGGTGGTTCCCTTAGCCAAGGCTGGGTTACATTTCATAAAATCTACCCCCTGTTATCACTCTGTAATTTCTCAGGATGAGGAAGAAGTTGACAGAGGTAACTACAAAACCACTTTGGAATCCATGATCTATCCCTCCTAGACTCAGAGAGGGATCTCTCTATAAGATTTAGCTTTTTTGCTGGGAATTTTAGCCTAGTTATGATAGTACATGGTTTGGTTTTTTAAATTGTCAGTTGGAACGGGAAAGATGGGCCATTGGGAAAATGGAGTCACAGATTTGGATTGATCAAATACAAGGTTAAAAGGCTAATATTATAGGTAAGGGTAGGCAAATTCATTGGATCCTCAAAGATTTAATGTATCGAAGAGATGGATATAGGTCTATAAATCCAATTAAAAACAGAGGAATTAAAAATTATGTTCTTGATCTTCAGTGGAAAACACATAAATTAATCCAAGCCAGAGACAGAGTGTATATTAAAACAAATTATGTTTCTTTGTCTTCTCATAATAATTTAGAATGTAGAAAGCAGTAATGGTAGCAGAAAGAATAAATTTACAAGGAAAGGTACTTCACCAATGAAAATTGACACAAGAATCATGTAATGATACACTGTATTACTAACATTTAGTCAAAGGGGGATCTGTGATCTGACCTACAATATTGATCCTATCCTACGAACAGGTCCCAACCGATAATACTTTGAAATGGGAAGTATTTATCAGTTGTTTACAAAGGATCATGTCATAAATTAATAGGACTTATTTTTAAAAAGATCGAAATGAACTGTTATAATCATAGAGGTTTATTGAGATTAATTCATAGGCCTGGCACTGTTTTGATGGGATTTGTGGGTGATCTGTGCCTTTGAATACTATCTCTTTTCCATATGTTCTTTTGAATTTTTTCCTTCGAAATTCTACAAATTAGGGTTCAAAGGGGTTTTCGAATCTCACAATATGAGATAGCAGTGTAAAATCCGGGAGATTTTTTTGCAGATAAGCTTGTTCTGAGTAAAAAAATCTTTCAGTTTTATGAAACTCCTCTCCATCTGTCCGGGATATTCTTTGAAATAGATGTGTCAAACAAAAAAATCATGAATCCCAAAAAATAGGGCTCAAAGATGCTCTCGATTCTCCCAATATGTAACATATATGAGAAATATGGGAGAGGTTATTGTTATTTGGCCCGTGATGAGAAAAAAACTCTTTCGGTTTCTCAAAATGTGCCTCGGTTATCCTGGAACTGCCTACTGTTTTGAAGGAGGTTGTTGACGATTGGTTAGTTGTTGGTCTTTATTGGTGACTGTGGTCGAGAAATTAATGTAGGATTTTATCATGATATCAAAATAGATCCCATGATTCACTGTCCTTTCTTAAGGTAGATTCTACCCTGAACTTATTAATGCCACCTATTCTTATCCTTTGATTGTTTATCAAAACTTGTGAATTCCTAATTGTCCACATTTCCCGCGAAGTAGAAGGAGACTTCTGAACACTTGCAATTAATCATAAACCAAAAGAAACCTTGCCACTCGGAAGAATGATTATGGAACGAGGAACCCTAACTTCAGGCCTTTCGGGCTTCGAGTGAAATGAATCAACAGAAATTTTATTACCTGAAATCCAAAATCCGAAGTGGAAGTGTGATCAAGACGAAATTGTGACCGCCGACATATTGGGGCATGGTTAAACCTTGAACATATTGCAAGATCTGAAGTACCCAACTGACATTGATATACATTTAATATGGACAATCAGATGATGCTTGAAATCTGAGATATCTTACCTTCTGGATGCAACGATGTCTTTTTAGTGATGCGAGATTGTTACGTGCTAGCTAACGGTCAACAGTCATGTGGGAAAATTTAATTGGTTATGAAAAGGATGACATGGGGAAAAGTGTCAAGTAGGGAGAAGTATAGGTGTATAGGTGACATGTAGTGAGAGGGGGGAGTAGGTGCGAAGGGCGAGAGGTATCGGGAGTGTGGAAGACATGTGGTGTGTGAGGAGAGGAGGAGTACAGGTGGGGAAGCAACGGTAAAGCGAGTGGAGGACAGGTGTAAGCGGGGGTGTAGGTGGTATTGGAGTGGTGGTTTGGCAGGATTTCAGAGGGCGAGGGTAGGCGATAAGTAGATTTAAGAGAGGGGGGTCCGAAATAACGTTGAGGTGCCACATTAGGTGGGGCCAGTGCGAGGGAAACCACTTTTACGGACCCCCCGCCTCTCCTTTCCCCATCGTTAAAGGTAGAAAGGTCGGGGGGACAGGGGTCCGAAGTGAATTGAGGACCGTCGATCTGGGCGCTGGGGATGTCACCGATGATATTAGTGCAAGGATTAATCGCTACCTGCCAAACTATCATGTCACCTTCCGACTTAGGATAAAAACATGCGTCTTGAAGCGCCAAGCTTGCATTTTAAGAATTTACAATATAATTTTATTTTCCCATGCTATAATAACCCAATTTAGTCAACGTAAGGGTATATTTTAAAATGCAAACCTTGCTTATTTTATCTCCTTTGAGAAATTATTTGTAGAATGAAATATCATTTACCACATAAAATCATTGAAGGAAGAAATTTCAATCACCATCTGATCCTATGAAATATAGGGTTATAACACCCCCCACTTGGTGAAGGGACCAACGGTGATGACTGGGTGAAGAGGGGATGGGTGTGAGAACATTTTTGAGCGTACACCTAGCAAGGGTGACACTTCTTTACCACTTAAAGACAATATTTAAAAATTGTGCCAAAAATAACTGGCTCGCAATATTTTTTGGGTTGTCGCAAGCCCGGATAAATGACCACCACATGCCCCACTATGAGAGTCATTGAGATCAACTGAAACTTCCTCGTGAGTCAAGAAAGGATATGAAATATTATCTACCCCTCAATGATAAAAAAAATCACCGACAAAAAGGTAGTTTTTAGATTGATGACATATACGTCGTCGATCGTCTCTCGACAAACGTTGGGGTAGCTTAAAGGTTTGAACATATATCAAAATATCTCCATACCAGGGTTCCGAAGATGAGATAAGGAAAACATTTTCATCAGTGAATGAATCATTATGAAAAACGTCCCCATCTAGTCGAGGGAAGTCTGATATCAACTCGACAAAAACTGGTGATTTCTTAGACTTCGTGGAAGCAAAATCGAGATCAAATTCTTGCAAAATAACAATCCACTTATTGTATTTCGCCCCTATGATACGCTTGGTGAGGACGTATTGAAATGGATTGATATCTGCAACCATGATATTTTTTCAAAGTAGGGTATAATGTCGTAATGTCTTAACCACATGTACGGTGGCCAAGGCCAGTTTATCTACGTGAGAATATTTAAGTTTAGGACCAACTAGATTTCGACTGAGATAATAGACAATGTGCTCGTGGAGCTCATTGTCCTCCTGAACTAGAACCATACCAACAGTCCCTTCAGACACAAATATATAAAGTAAATAGTCTCTACTATAGTACAAAGGCTTCAATAGAGTCGTCGATACCGAATATTTCTTAAGATCATCAAATGATTCCTGGGCTATCTCATCCCATATAAAAAAAGTGTCCTTATTCAAGATATGCATGAAACATTTAGTTAAATTGGCATAGTTCACTATGAACCGACGCAAGAAATTAGATTTCCCTTGCAAACATTGAAGTTGTCGAATGTTGTGCGGGGGAGGCAATTGAAGTATTGCCTCAACCTTCATAGGATCTACCATGATCCCATGATCAGACACTAAGAATCCTAAAATATGACTAGACCTAACACAAAATATGCACTTTTGAGTGTTCAACCAAATGTGATAGTAATGACATATCTCAAATACTAATCGAAGGTGAGTGGAGCGATCTACTGTCTTGCAAGAGTGAGCAGTGAGATCATCTAGGTAAGCTTCGGCGATATGCTTAAGATCATGAAAAGAAAAGGTCATGGCACGTTGGAAGGTTCCTCCGATGTTTTTAAGACCGAAAGACATTTTATGGTATGAAAAATTACCCCAAGGACAAATAAACGTCGTCCTATGTTGATCCTCGGGTTTTATCTGAATTTGAGTATACCCTGAAAATCCGTCCATAAAATAAAATACTTCGCTTCTCACACACTTGTCAAGAATCTATTCAATGAAAGGAGTGGGGAAGTTATCTTTAGGACAATCCTTGTTCAGGTCTAAAAAATCCATACATACACATATGGTTCCTTGCTTTTTATTTACGGGAACAAGATTGGACACCCATTCAGTCAAAGGAACCAGGTAGATGAAACCATCATTAAGTAGCTTCTCTACCTCTGCCTTAATAGTAGGGGTCTTCCTAGGATTAATAGCTCTAAGACGTTTCCAAATAGGCTTAGCATTCAGATAGGTTTTAATATCATGTTCGACAATGTTGGGGTCGATCCATGGCATCTCTTCATATGACCAAGCAAATACATCTCGAAATTACTTGAAGAGATCGGTGTAGATATGAATTTCTTCAGGAGAACAATCTGCACTGATATATACGTTCTCAATTTTACTAGGAATAGGAGAGATGTCGATCGTGACGGTAGGAAAAATATTCGCTATGTTTCCTTCAGCATAAATACCATGCGTATCTAATGGAACCACGCCGTGACAAACCATATCACTCAAGGTAGATATAAAGTCATCCTGTTCGATCTTAACAAGCTCTAGGAGAAGATAGGATTGATGATGCATATCGTCACAAGGCCTATTAGGACCAAGCATGGCCTCTAATATGGCTTCATCCTAAGGTAAATTATCATTGAGGAAATCATGCGAAAAAGATGATTGAGCGGCCCATATGGGATCTAGAACAATATCCACCTCGTCCGTCCATGAGAAGGAAGGATCTGGATCAACAGTAGTGTCAAGAATAGCCCCGATACACAACCTATGCTGCTAATAATGGCATTGCCATCCCAATGTGCGCTAACCTTCATACAACATAGTTGGGGAAGGTAGGGTACAAGGGTCATTGAAATACAAAGTATGGAAAGGAACATACCTCATTGACGATGAAGACTCACTGGAAATGGCATGAATGTGGTGAATTTGTGCCATGAAATCAAAGCTACCCATCAAAGAGGAATACATTTTGATGCCAACATCCTCATTTTTCTACTAAGAATCGTCAATCATAGGGACCGAAGGTCCAACCGATGCACTGGGACTAGCGTGCACAAAGGACAACTGATCAATCGTCATTAGAGATAAGATGATTGCATGTTGATAAGATGATTGCATGTTAAATAACAGAATTACAGACCAAACTGTAGCTATTTCAGTTTAAATGGCGCAATCTCAAGTCAAATTTTCGTGGTTACAGTTGAACTGCATGTAGTTTCAGGTTAGTTTTTTGCAATTCTTGCCTCTAGGTAACATTGTTGCAATTTTAGGTTAAATATCGTTATTTCAGGCTAAATTGAATCAATACCGACTAATTAAATAGTTGCGATACGGTTTAAATCAAAAAACCTTAAGGTTAAATCGCAATAATTGTTGAATTTTGGGGTTAATCTGCAAAGCTGGTAGAATTCCAAGATGTGCTTTGGTAATATTCATAATTTAGGGTAAATCGCATATTTGGGGCTTAAATAAATAGCATAAATCCGAGATATTTGTGAATTTATGAAATTTGTAGGTTTCCAGCGTAAATCGTCGTATATTGATCTTAAATTTATCCATTCAGGGTTTAGATTGTGGTTTTTAGTGGAGAAATAGATGGCTTGATATGATGATAATTATTTAGATCCCTGTAAGTTGAAACACGTAGAGGTTTAACGCCTGGTTTTTTACGTTATTGATGGTTTGCAGAGTGTGTGGCTTAAATAGTTTAATGCTCATTTCACCTTATTGATATTTGATGGCAAACCTTGTACACATTTGAGAGAACAACCATGACAGGAAGCTCGTCGAAGTTGGCGCCCTCGATTGGCGTCCAGTTGTAATGATGATCACTCAACTGCAATGTGTTCCCTTGTTTTTGCTCTTGCCATTTTCATTGGCACTACCCTTGCCATTTCCATACTCAGTCATTTTGGCCCACACACAAATCTTTCTTCAACTGAGTAACCACACAAGCGTCAAATCCTCCTCCTGAAGGCAAAACTGTGCATAGAGAACCCCAGAATATCAGACTTATCCCTTTCTTAAACAAAACCTTCGCTGTGCATCTCTCTGCGCCTACCATCGGTCTTTCTTGCCCTAACCCTAAATCCTTTACAGAAATTAGAAGGAAAGCCATCCGTTCACACCTATCTTCGAATCAACGAGATTGTTCTGTGACTAAGTATGGGTGGTATGGGTGGTTATGACTCCTAAACCTTCTGGTTACTGATTCTCACAAACTGTTGGTTTTCTCATTAATGTGCACTTTGAATTAAGAATTCCAAAAACAAGTTTGCATGTTTTCAAAATAATATCAAGTTTGAGCAGAAGTTACATTTCACATAAATGACATTATATTAATGTCCACTCATGACCAAAGAAAGGTCAATGGGACTAAAGGGTAAGGTTGGTACAAATCAAAAAAATAATGAGTGCCTAGCACATCTCCTAAAAAAATAACGATATAGGGTAAAAGTAAAAAACAGTGCAGGAAGACAAAACAGGGGAAAATTGAAGAGTTTAACAAATAACAGAAAAATAAAGTTGAAAAAGCACGTAATTACATGAAGTCGATATTCACGCTCATACAAAACACTACAGATAAATCTATGATGAATCCACGGTTAGAACTAACACTGATCTAAAGCATGATCAACGTGTTTCATACCTTTTCACCTTGCTCTGCTCCATATCCACTATAACCCTCTATTGTAGATAAAGCTTGTGCACGTTGTGCCATTGATGAAGTTATAACTTATGGAATAGGTTCAGTTGTGTCTCTAATTCCGAGACTTATGACGTTTGCATCTGGGTATTTTTTGCATATGTGCTGAACGTCTTCTTCCAATCTCTGGAAAGAGATAGCCTGCTTGTAATTTGGCAATATTGCCATTACGCAACACCTTGGTGGTGTAAACAGTCTTCCCCATGGGTTCTGCAATAGATCTGATCAATCCACTTCTTTTGCAAACGAGAGATGTCTTTGCTGAGTTAGTCATAGGACTAAGAAAGGCCCTGCCTTCGCAGGTTCCACAGAGGTAAACGGAAGCGGCCGACGATAGGTCTGCGACCGAAGAAGAGCAAAACGGACTGAAGGTAGCCATGGGTTAGCGAGTCTTCTCTCTGCAACAACAAGCTTGTTGTTCTCTACTGTAGTAGTGTGGGGATGTGGACAGAATGCTTCATTCATAACATGTCAAATGCGTATAAATTTATATATAAACAATTATGTGTGTATAGAGATGAGTTGAATAGAGTGAAGCCCAGCAACTCAAAGGGATTCAGATTGGCCGATAAAACTTCGAAAAATTGCACGTTCTCAAAAGCTTGTTCTTAACTCAATTCCTTTAGCTAAAATATTATTATTACGATATCAATAACTTGTTCTTGTAGGCATTGTGGTATGGCTGGGTTCTCCGTGTGGAAACACCTATCTTGCATAACAAATCACAAATCAACCATTTCATTTCGGCTAAAAATGTCGACCATCAATATACCAGCAGAGAGGAGTGGAGTTCAAGTAGATTTGGTAAAAGTTAGACAGTAATTTCACTATTTACTACACTATTTAAATCCAGTCTT
>ML794488.1:161278-191568 GCA_009831015.1 Picea engelmannii
ATGTTCAAATAATCAAATAACTATCTTTGTCATGAGCATATATCATATAACATACAAATAGGTCTAGAGGTACACATCTCAATGTCTAACCAAGTCTAACTGACTCCAAACAATGCTAAACTTTGAATTATTAAGATTAGCAACAATAATGTTCTAACTACCCAAGGTCAAAATATGGGGCATTACACTTTCTGTGAGCAAAAGGAAACAGAGGAACCCTCATTATTTACAGTCACGACCACCTGGGAATCCTTCAAGAATGTTATTAAGGAACAATACTACCCTGTTAGAAGTTATGACGACCTGTATACCAAATGGACCACACTGCAGCAAGATAGAGACCAAGGAGTGCCAGATTTCACAAATATCTTCCATGCCTTGTGCACCAAGTTGGGTATCAAAGATTCAGAGCGACATCTGGTGCTAAAGTATCGCGATGCTCTGTATAGATACATCCAGACTGAAATGGAATTTATGGACATCTCATCCTTGGGCGCGGCCTACCGATATGCCGTCAAAATCGAGAAAAAGCTTAAACAAAAGACATGTCAATTTGGACTTGGGAACTCCTCACAACAAAAGACAGGAAAGGGAAACCCCAACCCACATAACAAAGGACAAAACAAATATTGACAGTATCAGGACAACCAGTCCAAGTCGCAAGAAAAGAAGGGCACCGGAAAGACAAAGAAAGATACCGGGAAGTGGTACGACTTCCATAAAATCCCTTGGCATAACACTACTGACTGCCGCTCAAAGCAGTCGATGGTGGCTGAAGTGAAAGCCTCTTAATCAGATGCGGATTTTGACTCTGAGCTAGAACCAAAAAGGGGAATATGGATCATTGACGTGGAACCCAGTGCTACCGTTGCTACCACCAAGCTCCAGCTTGGTGAACCAGACGAGCTAGAAGAAGGAGAGCGCCTCTTCCATTCACAAATGTGGGTAAAAGGCACCTCACTGCACTTCATCGTTGATAGCGGTAGCCAGAAGAACCTAATCTCAGCAGAGTTCATCAAGCGGATGGCCCTGCTGAAAATGCCGCACCCACAACCCTACACCATTGGATGGCTCCACCAAGGAAGCGATCTCCGCGTCAGCCAACAATGTCGATTGTCGTACAACATCAAGCCCTTCAAATACAAGGTATTGTGTGATGTTTCTCCTCTTTAAGTTTGTGATATTCTTTTGGGCCAACCTTATTTATGGAAACATCATGGTGTATATGAGTCTAGGCCTCGTAGTGTTATTATTACTTTGAACAGGAAATTGTACAGGATACCCGAGGCAGTCCCACCTAGTTCTATTTTCTTGATCTTTGCTAAGAAATGCAAGAAGGTCATCTCTTAGACAGGGAAGTTTGTCTTCTTCGTGATTCGCTCTCATAATAAGCGAAAGATCACAACCACATCGAAGGTCTCTGCGGCCGACCTCTCCACACAACAGAAGCAAGTAGATAAGGTCGTGGAAGAATACTCGGATATCTTCTCCTCACCTACCGAGGTACCTCTGCACTGTTAGGTCAAGCACCCCAGGGCACACTGTTGCCCAATGGGCCAGTCTATCGCCGCTCTTTGTTAGAGAATGAGGAGATGAAGCGATAGATCCAAGAACTGCTCCACAAGGGGCACATCCGTCCCAATTCATCACCTTGTGGGAGCCCAATTGTTCTGGTATAGAAGAAAGATGGAACCTGGCGACTCTGCATTGATTACTGGGCTCTAAATAAAATCACAGTCAGAAACCGGTACCCAATTCCCCAAATCGATGACCTCCTTGATCAACTCACGGGGGCCAAATACTTCAGTAAGATTGATCTGAAGTCTAGCTACCACCAGGTCCTGATAGAATAAACAAATGTATGGAAGACCGCCTTCAAGTAAAAGGAAGGCCTTTTTGAATGGTTGGTCATGCCCTTTGGTTTGAAAAATGTTCTAGCCACTTTCATGAGGATGATGGACAATATCCTACGACCATTCACCAATACTTTTGTAGTGGTGTATCTGGATGACATTCTCATTTACAACAAGACTTGGGCCGAACACTTGTAGCATATTCAACAGGTTCTACACACCCTACAACAGCACAAGCTATACGCCAAATTGGAAAAATGATCCTTCGGCATGGACAGGGTCCATTACCTGGCTACATCGTTGATCAACATGGCGTACATGTGGATCCAGCCAAGATCCAAGTCATCCATAACTGGACAGCCCCAACCACACTTACTGAGCTTCGGAGCTTCTTGGGCCTTGCCAATTTCTACTGCAGTTTCGTGTTGGGATTCTCCCATATTGCATGGGCCCTCAGCCAAATAACCAGGGGTGGTGGTAAGGTGAAATTTGTGTGGGGACAGTCCCAACAATAAGCGTTCGATGATTTGAAGCAGCTCTTGTGTTCAGCCCCAGTACTTTCACTACCAGACCTGCAACAACCCTTTGAGATCAAGACAGATGCTTCAGACTATGCTGTGGGAACCATTCTCACTCAGCAGAGCCACCCCGTGGCCGATCATAGTGAGACACTATCAGATGTTGTCCGTAAGTACCCTACTTACGACAAAGAAATGTACTCCATTGTGCAAGCCTGCCGCTAGTGGAGACATTGCATTCTTGGGAAGGAGACAGTCATCCATATTGATCATAATCCACTGTAGTTCATGCAGACACAAAAAAAATTGCAGAATGACCTCCATCAAAAGTGGTCCACATACTTACAACAATTCCTCCTCGACATCAAGTATAAAACATGAAGCACCAATTACGTCGTTGATTGCCTCAGTAGACCGCTAGTCGTGACACTCACCATGGTGCTAGAATCTTGCGACCATGAGATCTCTGGATGCCCCCAACCCTATGAGACAGACCCGGACTTCGCCACCACCTACCAAATGTTGGGTGCGAACGTAGATGTCGATAATTTCCATCTTTAGGATGGGTTTTTGTGTCGTCTGGTCCATATCTGTGTTCCATCAAGTAAGCGAGTGAAGCTGATTTGGGAATCCCACTATAGTCGGGTGGCAGGATACTTCAACATCTAAAAGACAGTGGCGATGCTACAGAAACATTTCTACTGGCCGAAACTTCGATAGGAGGTGAGCAAGTATATCAGGTCTTGCACTGCCTACACTATTGCCAAAACGACCACTAAGAAATAGTGCATGTACACCCCTCTTGCTACTCCTGACAGGTCATGGGAATCCATATCAATGGGCTACATGTCAGGCCTCTCGTCCACCAAGTGGGGAAATGACTATGTTTTTATGGTGGTTGATCGCTTTTCTAAGATGGCGATTATGGTTGCTTGCAAGAAGAGCATCACAGTAGAGGCCACTACCAAGCTCTTCTTTGAACAAGTCTGGGTACATTTTGGAATCCCACAAACCATTATCTCATATCGGGAAAGACGATTTATTAGCACATTCTGGTCGAGCCTCTGGTCACTGTTGGACACCAAGCTCACCAAATCCATGGCCTTCCACCCCCAGACATATGTCCAAACAAAGGTCATAAATTGAATGATTGTGCATATCCTTTGCATGTATAATTCAAATCACCCTCGCACATGGGATGAGAGCCTTCCCTATGTCCAACATAGCTACAACCGAGCCCTGCATAGCTCAACTGGCCACAACCCCTTTCAGGTGGGGTTGGGATTCGAACCATTGGGTCCCATAGATGTTTCACTTCCCCTTGTGGTCACCTCGACCGACTCATCTCCTGCCCCAAATGAAGCCGAAAAAGCCACTCGATTCATTGATCGGATCCAACACATCCACCAACAGCTTCAAAATATCCTATAGAAGTTCAATGATAAGTACAAACAACGCCATGATCAACATTGGGTGCCCCATAAGTTTCAGGTGGGTGACAAAGTTTGTTTGCACTTGCAGAAAGAACGCCTTACAGGACCCCATCGAAAGCTTCACCCACTCTGTTATGGGTCGTACACCATCACCGAGGTTGTGGGGGATAATTCTTTTGAGCTCAAAATTCCTCCTTTCCTTGGCTTGCACCCAGTGTTCAACGTGGATCTCCTTCGCCCTTATTTCCCACCATTATTGGAAACCTCAGAAGTAGCAGAACAACTAACACCAACAGAACTCAACCCTGACTGCATACAACAGGAATCCAATGATCAGATTGTGGACACACAGATCAAGGGCACTCGACAACAAAGGATCCAACTTTATCGAGTCATCAAATCAGGGCAGCTCCTGCACCAAGGCAAGTGGCTCACCCAGGGCCAAATTCAACATAAATTTCCTCATTTGATGGGGGACCTCAATGCATTGGAGAAAATTTCTTCCTAAGGAGGGAGGATTGATCCAGGTGGATATCGGTGGCCACCCACCTTTTCCAACTGGCTCAAAACAGTTTTTTGGCAATTTTGGTAATTTACTATTTTTAGCAGTTTTCATTTTCGAAGCCGTTTTGAGGCCCTAAACGATGTTTTTTTGGGAAAATAGGTTTTCAATATGTAAGTTCCTTCTATATTTCACCTAAAATGAACCTCCCTGATGATACCTTTCCAATGGGCTATCATACGCCTAAAATAGAGATTGCATGCAAAATTTACGACCCCGGGAAGTTGATGTACTAACTTACCCAAACGGGGCCCACATGACTTTTGGTGCTTCATATCCTAGGGTTAGGTTTTTGGATGTTGGCATTCCTGCTTATTCTAAAAAGGCCTTTAGATCCTCATTGTAATCATCTTCTTTCGAATGAGTGCAACTTTCACATCTCTTCTCAAAGATAAGCCGCCACCATTCCAACAAACTTGTTTCCGCTGCATTTTATAGTTTCAACTTACTTCGTTATTGAATAGAAAACCAGTTTTACTGTATCTCTGTTATTTTGTGTTAAGCACCTGTTAATAATCTGTAGTCATTTCTTTCTGCTCATAAAATCCGGATCAAAGAGGGAGAAGAATATTTACCTATTTCTAGACGACGTCATTGTCTCTGAATGATTTAATTATGATGATACCCCAGTTAAGAGCATGTTGAAGTCTCTTTCATTATTGGTAAATTCGTAGCCCATAAAATAAGAGAATCTCTCAATCACTTGGACACTACTGTTTCTGAGTAGGTTCTCTTGAGAAGATGGAAGACGATCAATACAATGTGAGTGGGAAAACAAGTTCATAGGACCTCGAATCTCTTCAACCTGCAATAAAGTACCAAAACCAATGCATAATGCAGGTGTCTTTGTTGGGTTGTGACAACACATCTTGCAATTACATTTGTTTGGGAGGAGGTTTCTCAAGTGTTTGTATTTCTATATGCTTGTAAATGCTTGAGAATATTTTGTTTAAATGATGAAGCATGTGAGGGGATTCTTGAGACTTGTATTCATTTCTCCATTACTTGGATGAGAAATAAAGATAATGTTTTCCCCCATTTTTTTTCGTCTCTATTGTGTGTGATGCTTTATATTTATCTATTTTTGTCTATGTTCATGAATTATGTTTGCAAGTCTGAGGTCCAACAAGTGGTATCAAAGTTGATGTCAGGCGAATGCCTGAAGTCCAACAAGTGGCATCAGAAATAGGGTTGAGTGAAGGTCTGTGAGAGATGAGGGAATCTTTTCATTCACGTGCAGAGAAGGAGTGTTCGTTGCAGGGGATCCCAGTATTTGGCACTCTGTTTGTGAGGAGGAAAAACCATATCAGTTTGAAAGGCTATTGGACACTAAGGAGAAAGATCAGTGAAGTGTCGAATTTGGAATCCATGGCAGTGGTTAGAGAAAGGTTTCCTCGTGGGTATATTTATTATGTATGCCAAGTTTTATAGTTTGGAGGATGCAATCAAAGTGTTTGATATAATGCCTCAACATGATGATCATGGATCATTATGATGAGTTGTCGAAGGAGGTAGATTTAGATCTGGTGGTGATGGTGGCAAGTCAAGGATGGAAGCAAAGTGTTGATAGGATTATTCAGATTTGAAACAATGGTGAAAGTCTTGAATGCAAATTACGAGGTGGAGTTATGTGAATGGGAATTCGAATGCAAGACTTGGTTAAGCATGTGTACCCCATTTTTGAAATGTCACTGGTAAAGTCTAGATGACCTACGTGTTAGGGGAGAGCATGCAGTATTCCTGGATACCCTATCTTTGAGGGAAGGTTGGTTGGTGTTGGTCATGGGGGGAGTTAGGTCAAGAGTCGTGGTTTTGGGCACAAAGTTTTTTGGTAGCCTGTGTTTTTAGATCCCATGAATTGCATGTAATTAAGCCTTTAAAATAGCTTAGGATACTCGATTGAAATTTTCTTGGAGGTGAGTATGTGAAGGCTCACTTGGCTGGCTTGGATGGATTTGGAAAATGGAGTATATATTTGTTGGTCATGGTGATGGAGCTAAGGGATGCAGATTGTGGGATCCTACTATCCACAAATCATTAGTAGCGGAGATATCAGAAGTTGTTCAGGATTGCAAAGGGAGATTTGTTTCCAAACACGGGGAATCATTATATGGCCTAAGGTAACGAGGCAGTGGTACAAGATGTTTAATTCCTTCATGGTGCTCGCCAAGTTTCTTAAGAACTGAGTATGATAATTGTGTTTATGGAATATTCATTATCTTGATGTTATGTTGACTATATGCTTGTTGCAAGCAAAACATGGTTGAGATCAGTAGGTTAAAGGCTCAGTTGATGAAGATGTTTTAGATGAAGGATCTAGGAGCAAAAAAAAAAAAATATTGGACATAGAAGTACATAGAGACGGGAAAAATGGTAAGTTGTCACTTATGAGGTTCAATATGAACATTTTCAAACCGGTAAAATCCCTTTAACTTTCCATTGTAATATTTCTTCAAGTATATGTCCTAGTAGTAAAGAAGAAAATGATTATATTTCTCATGTATAATACAATAGGAAGGTTGATGTTTATGATGGGAATGTTCAAATATTTCACATGCAATTGGTGTTGTCAGTAGACACATGGAAAATCCAGGTAAAGAGTATGGAAATGGGTGCTTTGGTATCTGAGAAGCATAAGTATTACCTACAATGGTTGTAGTGATTTAATTTGTGGTTATGTTGATTCAGTGGAGGTGGAGTGGTCCATACTGGAGAAAACTTTGCAGACATGTTCACGCAACTAGTATTGTTAGAGAAGTTGCGGTGGTGTTTGGATTCTCTTGGATTGCAGGAAGGTGATGTTTGATTCGTTGGGAAAGGTATCCGGAAATTGTTGTCAAGTTGGAGATTGTTGGGTTGTGACAACACACCTTGTAGTTACATTTGTTTGGGTGGAGGTTTCTCAAGTGTTTATCTTTTTGTATGCTTGGAAATGCTTGAGAATCTCATGTTTAAAAGGAGAAGCTCACGAGGAGCTTCTTGAGACTTGTATGCATTTCACCATTATTTGGCTGAGCAATAAATATATCATTTCCCCCCATTTTTGTTTGTCGTTGTTGTGTGTGATGTTTTATATTTCTCTATTTTTGTCTTTGTTCATGAATTTGGCAAGAAGAAAATCCGACAAATAATATAAGAGGTGAGGTAAGGTGAAAGCCCGAATAATCTCTTCATAGTAAATGAAAAAAAACTATTACATAAATTATACCATAATATATTTAATTGGATATACTTATAATGAGTTTTCTTATAATTTATGGCCATAGAATTTGAGTGGAAGGATAAGACTTCATCCATAACTACTCAAATTAAATTAAATTAATTTTATTTTATAAATATTAAAATAACATTAAATTAAATAAAAAATAATATATACATTATGGAAGGATAATAGAATAACAGAATAATACAGAAGGATATTATTTTTTATAAAAAAAATAACTATTTGTTTGGTTTAAATTGTTAGTGAGATATTTTTGTCTTGACAAGATATTTTATGGATCTCTTTCGTTTTTTAAAGGAGGAATGCATTTTATTTATTTTTTTGTTTTTTTAAGAAATATATTTTTAATTTAAAAAAGGAATGCATTTTTTTTTTTATTCAAATGAAAAATATATTTTATTTAAAAAGTTTTAAGTATATTTAAAAAAAAAAAAATTGAAACTTTTCTTTCTATAATAATAATAATAATAATAATCTTTTTTAAATTTAAGATTAAACAAAACATTACATTGATATATAAAAAATATACATACCCCACACCCTTTAAATTTAAACATATAATTTCAAAAAAAAAATACTCAAATATAATTTTTCTAAAAAATACATTGACTCAATTATCAAGTGTCACCAAAAAGCCGTGTGATCTGGTCAGAGAACTCTAAGGGAACTCAGGTTCGGTGAGGAGAAAAGAATTACTCACAAGTTAATTGAATTTGTGCATGTTAGAAAACAAAAATCGAGAAGTTTCCTGTGAAGCATGAATGATAGACTGTTCAGCACGATATACGATCTGTTCAAAATTAATTGCGGAAAAGTACCGTAGAAACTTCCAAAAATTCATTATTAATTAATTAGATTTTAGTGTAATATGATTTTGATTATGAGGGGGAAAATTCTATTTTACATTTAAATTTATTAAAATTAAGATTTTTAATTATTTAATTATATGTTATGTATTAATTCTTTATATTAAATAATAAAAAAAATTAATTTAAAAAATTTAATTTAAAAAATTTAATTATTGATTTTAATTTAAAATGGATTTACATTGATATGTATATCTGTATAATTTTTTCTTCGTTCTATCAAAAGTTTACCTAACATCTTGCTTAAATTGAATTGTAAAGCACTTCAGTGCTTTAAATACTTATATTTTGTTCTTATTGAATTGATCATTTTCAAAACATAACATTGATCATAAGTGAATCTTTATTATAAAACAAAATATACACATAAACATTGATTACTTTGAAAACAATGCAAGCAATAAGTGAAAGTCAAGTGTATATATATAAAAATGATCTTGACAAAGAAGTGCATACATCAACAAATAAGTTTATTTTCTCTAGGGACATTAATTTGGTGTATATGTAAAGATATTAGTTAAGTAAAAATGAAATTCAAAATAATAGAATAATGATACCAAAGAAACACACATCAATAAAGAAATTTATCTTTTCTATAGACAAATTATTATTGTCTTTCTTGTTGTTTTCTTTTTTTTATATAAAGAATGTATAAACATAAAATGAGTACAAACATAAAATCAAAGTTGCCCTTAAAGTTGTGAATAAAACTTTGTTTCTAAAACACAAGAAAGCACTTCAAAGTTTTCTTTACATGTTCCATATACAAATTGAAATTGTTGTAACTTACATAGATGATGTAATTGGCAATATTCTAACAACCTTCCACTTCACAGTTACAACAACCAAGGTTTAATCCCCACCTTTCCCCTACATGAAGAAAATTTCCTTCCATCCAAAGCCTTAGTTAAAAAATCTATCACATTATCTTGAGTTCTAACCATAAGTATAGTTACCTCATTGGACTCCACCATCTCTCTGATGTAGCACAAAAATTCTCTCTAATATATGCTTTTTCCATGGATGAAATTTGTGATTCTTTCCTAAACCAATTGCACTCTAATTGTCACAAAAAATAGACATGGGTCCATGTTCAAGTCCAATATGTCTACATAAGTGTTGCAACTAAATTGCTTCCTTGGGAGCCTCTGAAGCTACAATGTCTTTTATTTTTGTGTTGGAATGGGAAACCACTTGTTGCCTCTTACTCCAACTCATAGCACCTTCAAACATCATCAATATATACACACTAGTGAACTTCTAACTGTCCAAAACACCTACCTATTCAACATCAACAAACCCATGAATATGAAGCTTCTTGCGTTGATCTCCTTGATAGCCACAAAATAGTCATTAGTGTCTGGTACCTAAATGTATTCTTGACAACAATCCAATGATCTCTCCATGGATTTTCATGTGCCTACTTACAACTCCCACTCCATGTGTAATATTTGGTCTTGTGCACACCATTTCACACATAAGGCTACCAACTCCACTAGTGTATGACACTTTAGCATACCCTCTTCCTCTTGTTTTATCTTAGGACTCATGTTAGTCAATGATCACACTCCCACTTGAGATGAAGTGCAAGTTAGCTTACAATGATCCATCATAAAGAGTTCAAGTATGTTTTCCACATCCTTTCTTTGGTTGATATGCAATGTCATGTTTTGACTATAATTTTCACTTAAATTCCCAAATAATAGTGCATCTCACTTAAGTCCTTCATGTTGAACTCATGCATGACAATTGGGATTTACTCTTCTTGACTAACCACTTACAAACACTAAATCAAAATAATATCATCAACATATAAGACCAAAATAATGAAGTTAAATTTCCCCATTGATAGTAATCACGGTGCTCTACTTCATTTCTTAGGAACCCTTGTCTCGTAACATATTTGTCAAATCATTGGTACATTTGTCTTAGGTTTTTCTTCATGCCATGAAATGATCTCCTCAACACGCACACCACATCTTCTCTCCCTTCCACCACAAAACCTTCTAGTTGCTTCACGATGACTTCTTCTTTGATTTCACCATGAAAGAATGTGGTCTTCACATTTGTTTGCTCCTCTTCCAAATCATAAGTAGCTACTGTTGTGGAAATGTTTCCCCTACGGATAGGTGAAACTCCCATTGAATCAAGAAAGAAATGGTTTTTTACTTTCCGCCTAGATCTAATCTATATGTCAACAATCATAATGAGAAGAGAAGGATAGATGAATTACCTCTTTTCTGTCAATTATCCTCACTGCTTCAGCCCTTGATCTTGATGTCCAAGCTCTTGGTGTAGCAGAAGTCCTGGGGCGAATAGGTCATATAGTGAACGATATGACAAAAACATAGACATGTACCAATAGAAAGTGGATCTATGTGACATTATATATATCAGTGAGATCACCAACATGGTGGCCATACTGGAATCTTCTAAGTACTCAAATAATTTCCACCGCAACCTAGGTGAGGCACATAATAGAGGTGGGTTCTTGAGGAGTTCCCAGGGTCTTCATCCCAGTCCATAAATGGTAATATTCTATCCATTTGAATAGATGCGTTGACGTTGAACATGGTAGAAACCACTTGATTATTGGTCATTGATGTATATCGTTAATAAGTGTGAGGGAAATCACCAATGATGACAATGATTCCCAAGGTACCTTAATACATTCCAATGAATGTGAATAAATGAGATGAAGTTGAACATTCATGGAATCATTCAATCAAAGTTCAATGATGTAAACCTACTGTCGAAAGCAAGGAGACCTACCATTGGGGAATGCTTGTTCCAAGGTACTAACTGGTTTCTAAGTCTAATTCCTAGATAATGTGTTGAAGTCGACAGGAACATACTTGTCGAACGAGAGCCATGATGTGTCCCCATCATTGACACGAAATTGACACCGGAAAGATATGTAAGATAATGGATTAAATGAGCACAGACTGACACAAGAATGAAGGTTGGTAATACTGCAGAGTGGTTGATTTGGGATGAAACTTCCCTTGAACATTGTGAGGCATGAAAAATGACTTGGCAACATTGACTCGATTGAGAGATAGACCAAAACATAGTGCGACAATAACTGGGGCACTCTTCGGATGGGCCGAAGGAGTATAATGAATCATAGGATTGGTATGAATTAGAGACAATGAAATTACCCAACTGTAAGAAAATATGCGAATAGGTGCCATTTTCAAGGGCAACAATAAACAACTACCAAAATGCCTTCTAAAAACCTGACCTACTTCCCTCAATTTTCCTTCGACCATGAACGATGAGTACCTCTTTGTTTTTTAACGAGCTTGAGGAGGCTAATAAATGCTTGGTATAGCTCATCTTCATTGAGTCCCTCATCACATGTTTAAAGAACTTGAAGAAGGAGGGGTTCAATCCCATATGGGTCCTTCAATGTATAATTTTACGAGTCTAGAGAGGTGGACTTGACTGTATTTTCATGTTTACTGATCCGGATTTTATGAGCAGAACAAAATGGATACAGATTATTAACAGATGCTTAACACAAAATAACAAAGATACAATAAAACTGGTTTTCTATTCAATAAGGAAATAAGCTGAAACTGTAAAATGCAACGAAAACAAGCTTGCTAGAATGGTGGCGGCTTATCTCTGAGAAGAGATGTGAGGATTGCGATCATTCACAAGAAGATGATTACAATGAGGCTCTGAAGGCATTTTTACAATAAACAGGAATTCCCAAAACCCTAGAAATCCAAAAACCTAACCCTAGGAGATGAAGTGCCAAAAGTCATGTGGGCCCCATTTGGGTAAGTTAGTACATCAACTTCCCGGGGTCGTAACTTTTGCATACAATCTTCATTTTAGGCGTATGATAGTCGGTTGGAAAGGTATCATCGAGGAGATTCATTTTGGGGGATCAATCATGCCTTCAACTATCATTTAGAATCTCTATCTCGAAAAACCTTCATTTAGGCCCTTAAAATGGCCTCGAAAGTTAAAACTGCTAAAAATAGTAAATTGTCAAAATTGTTAGAAATTTGTTTTGAGCTAGTTGGAAGAGGTGGGTGGCCACCGATATCCACCTGGATCAATTCTCCCTCCTTAGGAAGAAATGGTCTCCATTGCGTTGATTTCCCCCATCAGATGAGGAAATTTCTACTGAATTTGGCCCCGGGTGAGCCACTTGCCTTGGTGTAGGAGTTGCCTTGCTTTGATGACTCGATAAAGCTAGATCCTTTGCTGTCAAGTGCCATTGATATGTGTGTCCACAATCTAATTATTGGATGCCTGTTGTATGAAGTTGGGGTTGATCTCTGTTGGTGTCAGCTGCTCTGCTACGTCCGAGGTGTCCAATAATGGTGGGAAATAAGGGCGAAGGAGATCCACATTGAACACTGGGTGCAGGCCAAGGAAAGGAGGAATGTTGAGCTCAAAATCATTATCCCTCATGGCCTTGGTGATGGTGTACAACCCATAATGGAATGGGAGAAGCTTCCGATGGGGTCCTGTAAGGAGTTCTTTCTGCAAGTGCAACCAAACTTTGTCACCCACCTGAAACTTATGTGGCACCCGATGTTGATCATGGCGTTGCTTTTACTTGTCATTGGACTTCTATAGGATATCTTGAACCTATTGGTGGATGTGCTAGATCCTCTCAATGAACTGGGTGGCTTTGTCAGCTTCAGTTGGAGTAGGATATGAGTTGGTCGAGGTGACTGCAAGGGGAAGTGCAACATCTATGGGACCGAATGGTTGGAATCCCAACCCCACCTGAAAGGGGTTGTGGCCGGTTGAGCGATGCAGGGCTTGGTTGTAGCTATGTTGGACATAGGGAAGGCTCTCATCCCATGCACAAGGGTGCTTTGAATTATACATGCAAAGGATATGCACAATCATTCGATTTACGACCTTGGTTTGGCCATCTGTCTGGGGGTGGAAGGTCGTGGATTTGGTGAGCTTGGTGTCCAATAGTGACCAGAGGCTCAACCATAATGTGATGAGAAATCGACTGTCCTGATTTGAGACAATGGTTTGTGGGATTCCAAAATGTACCCAGACTCATTCAAAGAAGATCTTGGCAGTGGCCTCTGCTGTGATGTTCTTGTTGCAGGCAACCATAATCGCTATCTTAGAAAAGCGATCAACAACCACAAAAACATAGTCATTTCCCCACTTGGTGGATGGGAGGCCCGACATGCAGTCCATTGAGATGGATTCCCATGGCCTGTCAAGAGTAGGAAGAGGGGTGTACAAGCCCCGTTTCTTAGTAGTCGATTTGGAAATAGCACAGGTAGTGCAGGACCTGATATACTTGTTGACCTTTTGTCGAAGTTTCGACCAGTAGAAATGTTTCTGTAGCATCCCCACTGTCTTTTCTACGCCAAAGTGTCCTGCCACCCGACTGTAGTGGGCTTCCCAGATCATCTTTGCTCGCTCGCTTGATGGAACACAGATATGACCTAGACGACACAACAACCCATCCTGAAGATGGAAATTATCGATAATTGTGTTTGCACCCAACATTTGGTAGGTGGTGAAGAAGTCTGGGTCTATCTCATAGAGTTGGGGCCATCCAGAGGTCTCATGGCCGTAGGAGTTTAGCACCGTGGTGAGTGCCGTGACTAGTGATTTGCTGAGGCAATCAACGACGTGATTGGTGCTTCCTGTTTTATACTTGATGTTGAGGTGGAATTGCTGCAAGTATGTGGACCACTTTTGATGGAGATCATTCTGCAATTCTCCTTGTGTCTACATGAACAACAATGTCTTATGATCAGTGTGGATGATTGTCTCCTTCCCAAGAATGTAATGTCTCCATTGGCGGAAGGCTTTCACAATGGAGTACATTTCTTTATCGTAAGTAGGGTACTTACGGACAACATCTGATAGTGTCTCACTATGATAGGCCACAGGGTGGCCGTGCTGAGTGAGAACGACACCCACCGCATAGTCTGAAGCATCTATCTCGATCTCAAAGGGCTGCTGTAGGTTTGGTAGTGAAAGTGCTGGGGCTGAGCACAAGCACTGCTTCAAATCATCGAACACTTGTTGTTGGGACCGACCCCATGCAAATTTTTCCTTACCACCACCCCTAGTTATTTGGCTAAGGGCCCATGGAATATGGGAGAACCCCAACATGAACGTGCAGTAGAAATTGACAAGGCCCAAGAAGCTCCAAAGCTCAGTGAGTGTGGTTGGGGCTGGAAAAAAATGGATGACTTGGATTTGGCTGGATCCACATGTACGCCATGCTGATCAATTATGTAGCCTAGGTAATGGACCCTGTCCATGCTGAAGGAGCATTTTTCCAAGTTGGAATATAGCTTGTGTTGCCGCAGGGTGTGCAGAACCTGCTGAATATGCTGCAAATGTTCGGCCCAAGGCTTGTTGTAAATGAGAATGTCATTTAGATACACCACTACAAAAGTATTGGTGAATGGTCGTAGGATATCGTCCATCATCCTCATGAAAGTGGTTGGATCATTTGTCAAATGAAAGGGCATGACCAACCATTCAAAAAGGCCTTCCTTTGACTTGAAGGTGGTTTTCCATACATTTGTCTATTCTATCGGGACCTGGTGGTAGCTAGACTTCAGATCAATCTTACTGAAGTATTTTCCCCCCATGAGTTGATCAAGGAGGTCGTTGATTCGAGGAATCGAGTACCAGTTTCTGACTGTGATTTTATTCAGAGCCCGGTAATCAATGCATAGTTGTCAGGTTCCATCTTTCTTCTGTACCAGCACGATTGGGCTCCTATAAGGTGATGAACTGGGACGGATGTGCCCCTTGTGGAGAAGTTCTTGGATCTATCTCTTGATCTCCTCATTCTCTAACAGAGAGAAACGATAGATTGGCCCATTGGGAAGTGGTGTGGCGGGGGTCGGATCGATGGGGTGCTTGAACTGGTAGTGCAAAGGTACCCCAGTATGTGAGGAGAAGATATCTGATTATTCTTCCATGACCTTATCTACTTGCTTCTACTGTGTGGAGAGGTCGGTCGCAGAGACCCTGGATGTGGATTTGATCTTTTGCTTATTCTGAGAGCGAATCACGAAGAACACAAAATTCCCTGTCTAAGAGATGACCTTCCTGCATTTCTTAGCAGAGATCAAGGAAATAGCACTAGGTGGGATTGTGTCAGGTATCCTGTACAATTTCCCGTTCAAAGTAATAATAACACTATGAGGCCTAGACTCATATACAACATGACGTTTCCATAAATAAGGTTGGCCTAAAAGAACATCAAAAAATTCGAGAGGAGCAACATCACACAATACCTCGTCTTTCAAGGGATTGATGTCATACGACAATCGACATTGTTGGCTGATGTGGAGATCGCTTCCTTGGTGGAGCCATCCAATGGTGTAGGGTTGTGGGTGCGGTGTTGTCGGTAGGGCCAGCAGCTTGATGACCTCTGTTGAGATGAGGTTCTTATGGCTACCGCTATCCACGATGAAGTGAAGTGAGGTGCCTTTTACCCACATCTGTGAATGGAAAAGGTGTTCTCCTTCTTTTGGCTCGTCTGGTTCACTAGGCTGGAGCTTGGTGGTAGCAATGGTGGCACTGGGTTCTGCATCAATGATCTGTCTTCCCCTTTCTAGTTCTAGCTCAGAGTTTGAACCCACATCTGATTCAAAGGATTTCACTTCGGCCACCAGCGACTTCTTTGAGCGGAAGACAGTGGTGTTATGCCAAGGGCTCTTATGGAGGTCGCACCACTTCATGGTATCTTTCTTTATCTTTTCGATGTACTTCTTTTCTTGCGGCTTGGAATGTATGTCCTAATACTGTCCATCTTTTCTTTGTCCTTTGTTCTGTGGGTTTGGACCACCCTTTCCTGGATTTTGTTGTGAGGGGTTCCCAGGCCCAAATTGCCGCGTCTTTTGTTTGAGCTTCTGCTCGATTTTGATGGCATATCGGTAGGCCGCGCCCAAGGATGAGATGTACAAAAATTCCTTTTTGTTCTGGATGTATCTATGCAGAGTGCCACAATACTTGAGCACTAGATGTCACTCCGAATATTTGATACCCAACTTGGTGCGCAAGGTATGAAAGATATTCTTGAAATTTGGCACAGCTTGGTCTATTTCTTGCCGCAGTGTGGTCCATTTGGTATACAAGTCGTCATAACTTCCAATAGGGTAGTATTGTTCCTTAATAGCATCCTTGAAGGAATCCCAGGTTTTCATGACTATAAATAGTGAGGGTTCCTCTGTTTCCTTTTTCTCACAGAAAGTTTCCCACCAATCTTTGACGTGGGGAACGGCTTTGAGGAGCGCAAAAGTAATCTTTTCTCTATTCGAAAAGTTATGGACATAAAAATACCCTTATAGTAGATTCAACCAATTGTATAAAACATCTGCGTCTATCTGACCTTCAAATATATGAATATCGAAGTTTATTTGTACCTTGAATGGGGTGGTGCCTCCGCTCGAAGAAGATGTGTCTTTTATTGGTAGCCATCGAAGGATTTGTGTGAAACTATCCATCATCTCATTCCTTTCCTGCATGAGGGATTCCTTAATCAACAGGTTGAAAGGATCTCCTGTCCTATCATCTTTATTTTCTCTTTCCATGAGAGGTCGCTTGGGTGTGCGAGAGATTTTTTTCTCAAGAGAAGCAAGCTCAAGAGCCAACTCTTTGTACTCAGACCTCGTTGAGGAAATGCATTAAGACGACAAGGAGCAGACCCCTCTCATACCACTGATCCAGATTTTATGAGTAGAAAAAAATCACTACAGATTATTAACAGATGCTTAACACAAAATAACAGAGATACAATAAAACTGGTTTTCTATTCAATAAGGAAATACACTGAAATTGTAAAATGCAGTGAAAACAAGCTTGCTGGAATGATGGTGGCTTATCTCTGAGAAAAGATGTGATGGTTGTGCTCATTCGCAAGAAGATGATTACAATGAGGCTTTGAAGGCATATTTACAATAAACGGGAATGCCAAAAACCCTAGACATCCAAAATCCTAACCCTAGGAGATGAAGCGCCAAAAGTCATGTGGGCCCCATTTGGGTAAGTTAGTACATCAACTTCCCGAGGTCGTAACTTTTGCATACGATCTCTGTTTTAGGCGTATGATATCCTGTTGGAAAGGTATCGTCGAGGAGATTAGTTTTGGTGTATCAAAAATGCATTGGGATATCATTCATAAGATCTATCCCGAAAAACCTTCATTTAGGCCCTCAAAATGGCCCCAAAAGTTAAAACTGCTAAAAATAGTAAATTGCCAAAATTGTCAGAAAACTGTTTTGAGCCAGTTGGAAGAGGTGGGTGACCACTGATATCCACCTGGATCAATCCTCCCTCCTTAGGAAGCAATGGTCTCCATTGCATTGAGTTCCCCCATCAGATGAGGAAATTTCTGCTGAATTTGGCCACGGGTGATCCACTTGCCTTGGTGCAGGAGATGCCCTGCTTTGACGACTCGATAAAGTTGTATCTTTTGCTGTCAAGTGCCCTTGATCTGTGTGTCCACAATCTAATCATTGGATTCCTGTTTTATGCAGTCGGGGTTGAGCTCTGTTGGTGTCAGCTGCTTTGCTACGTCTGAGGTGTCCAATAATGGTGGGAAATAAGGGAGAAGGAGATCCACGTTGAACACTGGGTGCAGGCCAAGGAAAGGAGGAATGTTTAGCTCAAAATCATTATCCCCCATGAACTTGGTGATGGTGTACGGCTGATAACGGAGTGGGCGAAGATTTCTATGGGGTCCTATAAGATGTTCTTTCTTCAAGTGCAACCAAACTTTGTTGCCCACTAGAAACTTATGTGGCACCCGATGTTGATCATGACGCTGCTTGTACTTGTCATTGGACTTTTGTAGGATATCCTGAACCTGTTGGCGGATGTGCTGGATCAGCTCAATGAACTGGGTGGCTTTTTCAGCTTCATTTGGAGCAGGAGATGATTCGGTCGAGGTGACCGCAAGGGGAAGTGCAACATCTATGGGACTGAATGGTTGGAATCCCAACCCCACCTGAAAGGGGTTATGGCCAGTTGAGCTATGCACGACTTGGTTGTAGCTATGTTTGACATAGGGAAGGCTCTCATCCCATGTGAGAGGATGCTTTGAATTATACATGCGAAGGATATGCACAATCATTCGATTGACGACCTAATTTTGGTCATCTGTCTAGGGGTGGAAGGCCGTGGATTTGGTGAGCTTGGTGTCCTACGGTGGCCAGTGGCTCGACTAGAATGTGATGAGAAATTGACTGTCCCAATCTGAGACAATGGTTTGTGGGATTCCAAAATGTACCCAGAATCGTTCAAAGAAGAGCTTGGCAGTGGCCTCTACTGTGATGTTATTCTTGTAGGAAACCAGAATCACCATTTTAGAAAAACATTCAAAAGCCACAAAAACACAATCATTTTCCCTCTTGGTGGATGGGAGGCTTGACATGCAGTCCATTGAGATGGATTCCCATGGCCTGTCATGAGTAGGACGTGGTGTGTAAAGGCCTTGTTTCTTAGTGGTCAGTTTGGCAATAGCGCAGGTAGTGCAGGACCTGATATACTTGCTGACCTCCTGTTGAAGTTTCAGCTAGTAGAAATGTTTTGGTAGCATCACCACTGTCTTTTAGACTCTGAAATGTCATGCCACCCGACTGTAGTGGGATTCCCAAATCATCTTCTCTTGCTCAATTGATGAAACACATATATGGCCTAGACGACACAACAACCCATCCTGAAGATGGAAATTATCGACAATTGTGTTTGCACCCAACATTTGGTAGGTGGTGGCGAAGTTCGGGTCTGTCTCATAGAGTTGGGGCGGATGTGCCCCTTGTGGAGAAGTTCTTGGATCTGTCACTTGATCTCCTCATTGTCTAATAGAGAGCGATGATATACTAGCCCATTGGGCATCGATGCGTTGGGGGTCAGATCGATGGGGTGCTTGATCTAGCAGTGCAGAGGTACCCCAGTAGGTGAGGAGAAGATATCTGAGTATCCTTCCATGGCCTCATCTACTTGCTTCTACTGTGTGGAAAGGTTGGCCGCAGAGATCCTAGATGTGGCTGTGATCTTTTGCTTATTCTGAGAGTGAATCATGAATAAGACAAACTTCCCCATCTGAGAGATGACCTTCCTACATTGCTTAGCAGAGATAAAGGAAATATCACTACGTCAGACTGCCTTGTGTATCCTGTACAATTTCTTGTTCAAAGTAATAATAAAAATATGAGGCCTAGACTCATATACAACATGACGTTTCCATAAATAAGGTTGGCCCAAAAGAATATCACAAACTTCAAGAGGAGCAACATCACACAATACCTCGTCTTTGAAGGGCTTGATGTCGTATGTTAGTCGACACTGTTGGCTGACGTGGAGATCGCTTCCATGGAAAAGCCATCCAATGGTGTAGGGTTGTGGGTGCAGTGTTGTCAGTAAGGCCAGCTGCTTGATGACCTCTGCTGAGATGAGGTTCTTTTGGCTACCGCTATCCACGATGAAGTGCAGCGGTGTGCCTTTTACCCACATCTGTGAATGGAAGAGGCGTTCTCCTTCTTCTGGCTTGTTTGGTTCACCATGCCGGAGCTTGGTGGTAGCAACGGTGGCACCGGGTTCTGCATCAATGATCCATCTTCCCCTTTCTGGTTCTAGCTCTGGCTCAGAGTCTTAACCCGCATCTAATTCAGAGGCTTTCATTTCAGCCACCAGCGACTCGTTTGAGCAATAGTTAACAGTGTTATGCCAAGGGATTTTATGGAAGTCGCACCACTTCCCGGTATCTTTCTTTGTCTTTCTGGTGTCCTTTTATTGCGGCTTGGACTGGTTGTCCTGATATTGTCCATATTTTCTCTGTCCTTTGTTCTATGGGTTGGGACCGCCCTTTCCTGGATTTTTTTGTGAGGGGTTCCCAGGCTTAAATTGCCGCGTCTTTTGTTTGAGCTTCTACTCGATTTTGACAACATATTGGTAGTACGCGCCCAATGATGAGATGTCCAAAAATTACATTTCGGTCTGGATGTATCTATTAAGAGTGTCTCGATACTTGAGCACCAAATGTCACTCTGAATATTTGATACCCAACTTGGTGCGCAAGGTATGAAAGATATTCATGAAATCTGGCACTGCTTGGTCTCTTTCTTGCCGCAGTGTGGTCCATTTCAAATACAAGTCGTCATAACTTCCGACAGGGTAGTATTGTCCCTTAATAGCATCCCTGAAGGAATCCCAAGTGGCCTTGACTATAAATAGTGAGGGTTCCTCTATTTCCTTTTGCTCACAGAAAGTTTCCCACCAATCTTTGACGTGGGGAACGACTTTGAGGAGTGCAAAAGTAATCTTTTCTCTATTCGAAAAGTTATGGAAAGAAAAATACCCTTATAGTAGATTCAACCACTTGTCTACAATGTTTGTGTCTATTTGACCTTCAAATATAATAATATCTAAGTTTATTTGTACCTTGAATGGGGTGGCACCTCCGCTCGAAGAAGATGCGTCACCTGTTGGTAGTTGTTGAAGGATTTAGACGAAATTATCCATCATCTCGTTCCTTTGTTGCATGAGGGCTTCCTCAATCAACAGTTTGAAAGGATCTCCTGTCCCATCATCTTTCTTTTCTTTAGCCATGAGAGGTCGCTTGGGTGTGCGAGAGCTTTCTTTCTCAAGAGAAACAAGCTTGAGACCCAACTCTTTGTACTCCGACCTCGTTGGGGACATGAATTAAGACAACAAGGAGAAGACCCCTCTGATACAAATGATCCAGATTTTATGAGCATAATGAAATTACTACAAATTATTAATATATTCTTAACAAAAAATAACAGAGATACAGTAAACCTGTTTTTCTATTCAATAAGGAAATAAGCTGAAACTGTAAAATGCAGCGAAAACAAGCTTGTTGGAATGGTGGCGGCTTATCTCTGAGAAGAGATGTGATGGCTGCTTTCATTCGCAAGAAGATGATTACAATGAGGCTTTGAATGAATTTCTACAATAAATAGGAATGCCCAAAACCCTAGACATCCAAAAACCTAATGCTAGGAGATGAAGCGCCAAAAGTCATGTGGGCCCCGTTTGGGTAAGTTAGTACATCAACTTCCCGGGGTCGTAACTTTTGCATACGATCTCTGTTTTAGGCGTATGATAGCCCGTTGCAAAGGTATCATAGAGGAGATTAATTTTGGAATCTCAATCATTTCATTGGGTTTTATTGATAATATTGATCTAAAAAAACCTTCATTTAGGCCCTTAAAATGGCCTCGGAAGTTAAAACTGCTAAAAATAGTAAATTGCCAAAATTGTCATAAAATTTTTTTGAGCTAGTTGGAAGAGGTGGGTGGCCATAAATATCCACGTAGATAAATCCTCCCTCCTTAGGAAGCAATGGTCTCCATTGTGTGGATTTCCCCCATCAGATGAGGAAATTTCTGCTGAATTTGGCCCCGGGTGAGCCACTTGCCTTGGTACAGGAGCTGCCTTGCTTTGAGGACTCAATAAAGTTGGATCCTTTGTTGTCACGTGCCCTTGATATATGTGTCCACAATATGATCACTGGATGCCTGTTGTATGCAGTCACGGTTGAGCTCTGGTTGTGTCAACTGCTCTACTATGTCTGAGGTGTCCAATAATGGTGGGAAATAAGGGCAAAGGAGATCCATGTTGAACACTGGGTACAGGCCAAGGAAAGGAGGAATATTAAGCTCAAAAGCATTATCCCCCACTACCTTGGTGATTGTGTACATCCCATAACGGAGTGGGCGAAGATTTCGATGGGGTCCTGTAAGGTGTTCTTTCTACAAGTGCAACCAAACTTTGTCGCCCACCTGAAACTTATGTGGCACCCAATGTTGATCATGGCGCTGCTTGTACTTGTCATTGGACTTCAATAGGATATCCTGAACCTGTTGGCAGATGTGCTAGACCCTCTCAATGAACTGGGTGGCTTTGTCAGCTTCAGTTGGAGTAGGAGATGAGTCGGTCGAGGTGACCGCAAGGGGAAGTGCAACATCTATGGGACCCAATGGTTGGAATCCCAACCCCATCTTAAAGGGGTTGTGGCTCGATTGTAGCTATGTTGGAAATAGGGAAGGCTCTCATCCCATGTGCGAGGGTGCTTTGAATTATACATGTGAAGGATATGCATAATCATTTGATTGACAACCTTAGTTTGGCCATCTGTCTGGGGGTGGAAGGTCGTGGATTTGGTGAGCTTGGTGTCTAGCAATGACCAAAGGATCTACCAGAATGTGCTAAGAAATCGACTATCTCGATCTGAGACAATAGTTTGTGGGATTCCAAAATGTACCTAGACTCATTCAAAGAAGAGCTTGGTAGTGGCCTCTACTGTGATGTCCTTCTTGCAGGAAACCAGAATCACCATCTTAGAAAAGTGATCAACAACCACAAAAACACAGTCATTTCCCCACTTGGTGGACAGGAGGCCCGATATGTAGTCCATTGAGATGGATTCCCATGGCCTGTCATGAGTAGGAAGAGGGGTGTGCAGGCCCTATTTATTTGTGGTCGGTTTGGCAATAGAGCAGGAAGTGAAGGACCTTATATACATGTTGACCTCCTGTCGAAGTTTCGGCCAGTAGAAATGTTTCTGTAGCATTGCCACTGTAGTTTTGACGTCAAAGTGTCCTGCCACCTGACTGTAGTGGGCTTCCTAGATCAGCTTCACTCGCTTGCTTGATGGAACATAGATATGGCCCAGATGATACAACAACCCATCCTGAAGATGGAAATTATCGATAATTGTGTTTGCACCCAACATTTGGTAGGTGGTGGCGATGTCCGGGTCTGTCTCATAGAGTTGGGGCCATCCATAGGTCTCATGGTCACGGGATTCTAGCATCGTGGTGAGTGACGCGACTGGCGGTCTGCTGAGGCAATCAATGACATGATTGGTGCTTCCTGTTTTATACTTGATGTTGAGGTGGAATTGCTGCAAGTATGTGGACCACTTTTGATGGCGATCATTATGTAATTTTCCTTGTGTCTGCATGAATTGCAGTGGCTTATGATCAGTGTGGATGATTGTTTCCTTCCCAAGAATGTAATGTCCCCATTGGAGGAGGGATTTCACAATAGAGTACATTTCTTTTTCATAAGTAGGGTACTTACGGAGAGTATCTGATAGTGTCTCACTATGGTAGGCCACGGGGTGGCCATGCTGAGTGAGAATGGTGCCCACTGCATAGTTTGAAGCATCTCTCTCTATCTCAAAGGGTTGTTGCAGGTCTGGTAGTGAAAGTACTGGGGATGAGCATAAGCGCTACTTCAAATCGTTGAACTCTTGTTGTTGGGACCGGACCCACGCAAATTTCTCCTTACCACCACCCCTGGTTATTTTGCTAAGGGCCCATGCAATATGGGAGAATCCCAACATGAACCTGTGTTATAAATTGGCAAGGCCCAAGAAGCTCTGAAGCTCAGTGAGTGTGGTTGGGGCTGGCCAGTCATGGACTACCTGGATATTGGATGGATCCACATGTACGCCATGTTGTTCAATTATGTAGCCCAAGTAATGGACCATGTCCATGCTGAAGGAGCATTTTTCCAAGTTGGCATATAGGTTGTGCTGTTGCAGGGTGTGCAGAACTTGCTGAATATGCTGCAAATGTTCGGCCCAAGTCTTGTTGTAAATGAGAATGTCATCCAGATGCACCACTACAAAATTATTGGTGAATGGTCGCAGGATATCGTCCATCATCCTCATGAAAGTGGTTTGAGCATTTGTCAAACCAAAGGGCATGACCAACCATTCAAAAAGGCCTTCCTTTGACTTGAAGGTAGTTTTCCATACATCTGTTTGTTCTATCGGGACCTGGTGGTAGCTAGACTTCAGATCAATCTCACTGAAGTATATGGCCCCAGTGAGTTGATCAAGGAGGTCGTCGATTTAGGGAATTGGGTACCGGTTTATGACTGTGATTTTATTCAGATCCTGGTAATCAATGCAGAGTCGCCAGGTTCCATCTTTCTTCTATACCAACATGATTGGGCTCCTACAAGTTGATGAAATGGGACGGATGTGCCCCTTGTGGAGCATTTCTTGGATCTGTCGCTTGATCTCCTCATTCTCTAACAGAGAGTGACGATAGACTGGCCGTAGAGACCTTACCTACTTTCTTCTGCTGTGTGGAGAGGTCGGCTGTAGAGACCCCGGATGTTGTCGTGATCTTTCGCTTATTCTGAGAGCGAATCATGAAGAAAACAAATTTCCTCGTCTGATAGATGACCTTCCTGCATTCTTTAGCATAGATCAAGGAAATAGAACTAGGTGGGACTGCCTCGGGTATGATGTACAATTTCTTGTTCAAAGTAATAATAGCACTACAGGGACTCGACTCATATACAACATGACATTTCCATAAATAAGGTTGGACCAAAAAAACATCACAAACTTCGAGAGGAGCAACATCACACAATACCTCGTCTTTGAAGGGCGTGGTGCCGTATGACATTTGGCATTGCTGGTTGACGTGGAGATCGCTTCCTTGGCGGAGCCATCCAATGGTGTGGGGTTGTGGGTGCGGTGTTGTTGGTAGGGCTAGTCACTTGATGACCTCTACTGAGATGATTTTATTCTGGCTACCGTTATCCACGATGAAGTGCAGAGGGGTGCCTTTTACCCGCCTTTTCGAATGAAAGAGGCATTCTCCTTCTTTTGGCTTGTCTGGTTCACCAGGATGGAGCTTGGTGGTAGAAACAGTGGCACTAGGTTCCACGTCAATGATCCGTCTTCCCCTTTCTGGTTCTGCTTCAGAGTCAGAATCCGCATATGATTCAGAGACTTTCATTTCGGCCACCAACGACTGTTTTGAGCGACAATCAGCAGTGTTATGGCAAGGTCTCTAATGGAAGTTGCATGAATTCCCAGTATCTTTCTTTGTCTTTCCGGTGTCCTTCCTTGCTTATGGTTTGGACTGGTAGTCCTGATACTGTCCATCTTTGCTCTGTCCTTTGTTCTGTGGGTTGGGGCCATCCTTTCCTGGATTTTTTTGTGAGGGGTTCCCAGGCCCAAATTTCCGTGTTTTTTGTTTGAGCTTCTGCTCGATTTTGATGGTATATCGATAGGCCGCACCCAAGGATGAGATGTCCAGAAATTCCATTTTGATGTGGATTTATCTATGCAGAGAACCGTGATACTTGAGCACCAGATGTCACTACGAAACTTTGATACCCAACTTGGTGCGCAATGTATGAAAGATATTCGTGAAATCTGGCACTACTTGGTCTCTTTCTTGCCGCAATGTGGTCGATTTGGTATACAAGTCATCATAACTTCTGACAGGGTAGTATTGTTCCTTAATAGCATCCCTGAAGGAATCCCAGGTGGTCATGACTGTAAATAGTGAGGGTTCCTCTATTTCCTTTTTCTCACATAAAGTTTCCCACCAATCTTTGACGTGGGGAACGACTTTGAGGAGCGTAAAAGTAATATTTTCTCTATTCGAAAAGTTATGGAAAAAAAAATACCCTTCTAGTAGATTCAACCACTTGTCTACAACCTCTAAGTCTATCTGACCTTCAAATATAGGAATATCGAAGTTTATTTGTACCCTGAATGGGGTGGCACCTCCGCTCGAAGTATATGCGTCACCTGTTGGTAGTCGTCGAAGGATTTGCATGAAACTATCCATCATCTCATTCCTTTTTTGCGTGGGGGATTCCTCAATAAACAGTTTGAAAGGATCTCCTGTCTCGTCATCTTTCTTTTCTCCTTCCATGAGAGGTCGCTTGGGTTTACGAGAGCTTTTGTTCTCAAGATAAACAAGATCGAGACCTAACTCTTTGTACTCTGACCTCATTGGGGACATGCATTAAGACGACAAGGAGAAGACCCCTCTGATAGCACTGATCTATATTTTATGAGAAGAATGAAATGACTACATATTATTAACAGATGCTTAACACAAAATAACAAAGATACAGTAAAACTGGTTTTCTATTCAATAAGGAAATAAGCTAAAACTGTAAAATGCAGCGGAAACAAGCATGTTGGAATGGTGGTGACTTATCTCTGAGAAGAGATGTGACGGATATGCTCATTCGCAAGAAGATGATTACAATGAGGCTCTGAAGGCATTTTTACAATAATCAGGAATGCCCAAAACCCTAGACATCCAAAAACCTAACCCTAGGAGATGAAGCGCCAAAAGTCATGTGGGCCCCATTTGGGTAAGTTTGTTAGGGTCCTAACCCGCACATATGTAGAACAATATATTCAGATGTAATAAAGATCAATATTAATAAGGCCTTTCAATAAAATAGAATAAGGCAGATGTAAGAAGACCTAACAGAAGCTTCCGCTTCTAGAAGGATCTTCCTCTAGATGCTTCTTTTTAGTATAAATAGGAGTCGAGGGTATGAGAACCCTGGCTTGGATATTATTGTAATAGAGCTCTGCTCAACTGGAGGTTTCCCCCTCGAAGAGGCCCGTGAACATTGCTTTCAGATTCAAAGTGTTATTTTTGTTGTCATTCTTATATCATTTCAGTGTTATTGTGGTGAATGTTCTGGTTATATTGCTGTTATTCCGCCATTACTAGCATTTTATTTATGTTCTGCATACATTTAATAACTGGTATATTACAAGTGGTATCAGAGCACTTTCCTCGGCAGAAAGTGCGGGTTAAATTTTTTTTCAGGATAGAGATGTATTCCGACGTCTTTAATCCATAGAGATCTATCGTTACGTGCATAAACCCGCGGTTGAGGGATTCATACACGCAAGAAATACAAGTGGTACTTAAGCGCACATCTGTTGGCCACGCTTGTAACCCCTGTTGGTACCCCTTCAAGTGGTAGTGCATCAGACAAAACCTGTGTACGGATCAACCTAGATTACCTGAAGCCCTCTTTAGATAAACGGATTGGCCGCTTGACTACTATAGTGTCACTAAGAACAACACTCGGGAAGATACTCTCTAGTACCTGGGTAGTCGGGTAGTACGGATAAGGGTACGGTCTATCCTCCTTAGTTAGTGCCCTGAGATATTGGGCTGAGTACAACTGTTGGACCCTGCACGTATATCAGAGAGCTATAGCACAGGGCAAACCCTTGTCTGTAGAACCCTTGAATACCTAACCCTTGGGAACAGAAACATAAACAAATTAAAACAGACAAGATCTATTTCCATGAAACTATGTTCGGGTTGCCAAGTAAATACACATTTCTTTCTGGTTAAGAATTTGCACATTTCCTCTCTTCGCTCTTATCACATTCATCCATATCATTTTTTGGCAATTTGTTTTACCCCGCCCACCCCTTTTCAGTTTCCCCATCCTCATGGCCCATAATCGTAGCCAAGACTTGGAAGCTCACTTCAACACCTTGCAATCTGGTCTCATTGAGACCCAACAAGAAGTGAAACAACTCAGTGCCAATGTTGTTGCCATCAATACAACCATGTAGTCCTCAATGGGGAAAATCAAACAAGACCTCACCACCCATCTTGAATCAGTCTTTTCAACACTCTGCACCAAACTGCATATCCCTACAGATAACCCTTCCTCTTTCTCACCTCCACATATTGAAGGTGACCATTCCTCTCATTCCCATACCTTGCAGAACCATCACTTTCAATGTGACCTACGCCTTCCGTGGGTGGATGTGACCAAATTTGATGGCTCGGACCCCACTGGTTGGATAACCCAAATGGAACATTAATTCTCTTTATACGGCATTATAGATGACTTGGCCAAACTCCGGTATGGTGTTCTCCATCTAGATCAAGAACGTTGGCAATGGTGGCAATGGAGAAAAACTTCTCGTCAAGGGTATATTGCTTGGACACACTTTGTGGAAGAGCTTTATGAACGCTTTGACACTGACACCAACCATTTGGGCCATTTGACAAAGCTGAAACAATTAGGAAGAGTGGAA
Organism: Picea engelmannii; assembly: GCA_009831015.1. NCBI lineage: Eukaryota > Viridiplantae > Streptophyta > Pinopsida > Pinales > Pinaceae > Picea > Picea engelmannii. Next base: position 189,580 of record ML794488.1, read on the forward strand.
GACTTTATAGCTGCCTTTGAGCGCCTGGCTTTTAGAACAAAGGGCATGTCTAATGCCTTTTTCCAAGAGTGTTTTATCAGCGGCCTCAAGGATGAAATTCGGGCCCATGTCCTCATGGCTTGGCCTGAGAGTTGGGTGGAGGCTACCAAAAGAGATAAAGAAGCACAACAGGTTGTATATTCTCAAAACCGCAAACCCTCCTTTATCCCTCACCCTAAACTAGTAAATCCCACTACTCCCTCTGCTCCACTAAAGATCCAAAAATTGACCAAGGATGAAATGGTTGAACTCCAACTCAAAGGCCTTTGTTATAACTGTGATGACAAATATTTCTCGGGCCACAAGTGTAAAGAACAAAATATTTTTATGGCCATATTTGAGGAGATTTCGGAAGAAGATGAAGAAACTCCCTCTGTGTCTGAGTCACCTGAATCCACTGACATAACCCCTCCCTCAGACCCTCTCGAAGTAGAACTGGTCATTTACCTCAATGCTCTCACTGGATTCTCCGCTCCCCAAACCCTCAATCTAATCTGTTACATCAAGCATCAGAAGGTCATCATTCTGGTTGATAGTGGTAGCATCCATAATTTTATCCATCGCCGCATTGCCCATGAAACTCATTGCTACATCCATGCCGTCAATAATTTCCAAATCATGATTGCCAATGGTGGTTCCATGAAATGTGGAGGGCATTGTGAAAATGTGCGTCTCCAAATTGGTAAATACCACTTGAAATCCCATATGTTTGCTATCGACATAGGAGGTTGTGACATTGTGTTGGGTGCAGACTGGCTAAGGACTTTGGGTCCCATTCTAATGAATTTTAAAGACTTAACCTTGCAATTCGACCAGGAGGGCCACCAATATAAGTTCCAAGGCATCATCTCCAGTTCACCTGAGATCATTAGTTCCCATTGTTAGCAATAATTCTAGTCATGGGTTCGAGAAGCATTCGGCCCCGCTAGTCGCACAAAGGTGCTCAAGCGCAGCTCAGAGAATTTTTGTTTTTCCAAGTAGCAGATCAAGCGAGCGGGCAAAGTTTTGATATTGGCAGCCGAGACCCGTCCACGAAGCAGATCAACGGTCATCGGGATCTCGGAGTTGTAAATTCACCGGACATTTAGCAGTAAAGGGGTATTCTCCATTGGGAGGCTAATTATGAGTCGTTCGATCCAGGGGCACGTGTCGCAAGGGCTAGCCATCTCGGCGTTTCGCCCGTCGCGACTTCAACACACAAAGGGCAGCTCTATTATTTCGCGAGACGCGAAGTGCCGAGAGCATCGGGGAACTCGGGCCCACAGAAGCACCGAGAGGATCAGAGTCGTTCTTTAGAGGAGACACGTGGCGAGAGATCCCACAGAGTCGGGGATCGGGGAATTGAAATTCCCGTGCACATGGCAGCAGGAATCACGATATGCCGATACGCGATTTACCGATGGAACTGAGGACTATAGTGGAGTACAGGTGGCAGGATATCACGAGTCCGAGGAATGCGTGCTCGTCGACATCGCAAACGCTGAAACTCCGATGGTGTTTGGCTCTGGTCGCGCGAGGATAGGTCATATGGATCATGTTTAGCTGGTAGGGGCTAGCCCCTAGGAAAGGAGCTCATCACACATCGGGATATCGGGGATCCTGGATACAAGGAACTCGCGCAATCCAAACTCGCGAACCCCGAATTCCCGAAATCCTGAAACATTCATCACAGACCTCCAATTACCTATCCCCTGTCGCCACATCTCTTTCCCGTACAATGACATCTGCATTTTCTTCTCGGCCACTGTGTTCTTCCACCTGGCTCATACACTTCAAAACTCATGGACCCTGTCACTCATATCTGCCCTATCGTTTTCCCTGACCGATCACCGTCCATTCACCACTTCACGTCAACTCGTCAGCCCTACCATGATCCCTCCAAGAAAGATTCAAATGGTAGAATATGAAGGTTTCCATGTCCTGTAGGTACAGAGTTAGCCGAGGCTTTCC
>ML794488.1:191701-214296 GCA_009831015.1 Picea engelmannii
AATCAGTCCCTGTAATTCTCTTAGCGCTGAATGACTTGGAATTGGAGGATCCAGTCAAGTCCTCTTTCAGCTTCTTGAAGCCCTGAACCAGGAGGATCCTGTTTTCGGAGTTTTTCCTCTGCAAACTGCTGCAAGCCTGATGCGCAGAGCTGTTTGTCCACTTTCTCCTAAGTCTTCCACCTGTTCATTTTTAAATCAACCCACTGGCTGAAGTTAGGATTCCAGACCTCCTCTGTCCTTATGAACCAGACTCAGTCCCTGAGTTAGAGTGATACCTCCTAGAGCCGTTATCTCCATTTGATCACCCTTCATAAATAAATCGTGACATAAAACTGATGGGCGTTAGGCTCTGCTCCTGCAAGCAATCCAGGAGTGACTTCTAACGCTAACACCCATCACATGGAAAAGATGCTCAAAAAGGGTCATTCTGGTGTTATCGCCCAACTCCATGCCATACAAGCAACAGAGACACCCTTGGTACCGCAACACCTCCAAGCCATCCTTTCTAAACATCAATTGGTCTTTTCCACTCCCCAAGGCCTCCCTCCTTCCCGTGGTGTTCATGATCATTCCATTCCCCTTGTACCCGGAAGCCTTCCTCCCAATATCCATCTGTATCGTCACCCCTTTTCCCAAAAAAATAAAATTGAAAAAATGGTCCAGGAACTCCTTAATGCAGGTGTTATCTGCCCTAGTACGAGCCCCTACTCGTCTCCTGTGGTCATGGTTCTGAATAAAGAAGGTTCTTGGAAAATGTGTCCTGACTTCCATGCCCTCAACAAACTTACCATCAAAGACAAATTCCCCATTCCTGTGATTGATGACCTCCTAGATGAATTGAGTGGCGCCCAATTCTTCACTAAACTAGATCTTCATTCAGGATACCACCAGATACATATGAAAGAGGCTGACATTCCCAAGAATTCCTTTAGAACTCATGAGGGCCACTATGAGTTTTTGGTCATGCCCTTTGGCTTGTGTAATGCCCCCTCCACCTTCCAAAGACTCATGAATCATGTCTTCCATCCTTTTCTCCACCATTTTGTTTTATTTTTCTTTGATGATATCCTCATCTATAGAAAAACCTGGACAAACCATCTTTCTCATGTGGATCGAGTTCTCCATCTACTCTCTCAACACCAACTTTTCCTGAAACAGTCTAAATGTGCTTTTGGCGCCTCAGAAATAGATTACTTGGGTCATTTGGTTGGCAAAGATGGTGTCAGGGTGGATCCTAAAAGGATTGAAGCTATGCAAAACTAGCCTCACCCAAAGACACTTAAGAGCTTGTGTGGATTTCTAGGCTTAACAGGGTATTATCGTAAGTTTGTTAAGAAATATGGGAAGATTGTAGCACCTCTCACTACTCTCCTAAAAAAGAACTCTTTCACTTGGACTCCAGCTGCTTCTCAATCTTTTCAAACCTTGAAGATGGCCATGTGCACCACTCCAGTCCTCACCCTTCCCGATTTCACAAAGACCTTTGTGTTGGAATGTGATGCCTCAGGGAAAGGAATTGGTGCTGTCCTTATGCAAGAGGGTCGACCTTTGGCCTTTACCAGCAAGCAACTATCTGAAATAAATCTGGGCAAATCCATCCATGAAAAGGAAATGTTGGCTATTCTGCATGCTGTGGATCTGTGGTGTCCTTATCTATTGGAGAAATGTTTCCAAATTAAGACAGAGCATCGAAGCCTCAAGTATTTTATGGAACAATGCATTTCCTCCCCAGAACAAAAAAAATGGGTGACTAAACTCTTTGGATATGATTATGAGATCATTTATAAGAAAGGCAAAGACAATATGGTTGCGGATGCACTTTCCTGAAAATATGAAGATGAAGGATCCCTTTTTTCTCTTTCATTCATTGTACCATATTGGCTCTAAGCCGTTCACCAGGAATGGCTACAAGATCCCAAAAGTTCGCAGTTGATCCACCAATTGCATTCCAATGCTCCAACTTCCCCAGGGTACTCTTGGCTCCCTGAGGAACTTTGATACAAAGGCCATTTGTATTTAAGTAAACAATCAAAGCTTAAATCCATGATACTTTATGAGCTTCATGCTACACCCACAACAGGGAACTCCGGGTTCACCAAAACCTATGACAGGGTCAAACGTTACTTTTTCTGGGATGGTATGAAACATGACATTCATAATTTTGTAGCTGAATGTGATGTGTGTCAACACAACAAGGGAGAAACAGTCAAATCGTTGGGCACACTACAACCACTCCCGATTCCACCTGCTATTTGGAAGGATATCTCTATGGATTTTATTACCGGCTTACCCAAATCGGGAAATAAATCCGTCATCATGGTGGTTGTTGATCGCCTTTCCAAGTATGCTCATTTCTACACCCTTCAACACCTGTTTACAACATCCACGGTGGCTCAAATCTTCATGGATCAGGTCTTCAAGCTTCATGGCATGCCACACTTTATTGTTTTTTATCGCGACCCAACTTTCACAAGCAATTTTTGGCAAGAACTGTTCAAGATACAAGGCACCGAATTGCATCTCAACACAACTTATCATCCCCAGACTGATGGCCAAACGGAAGTTGTCAGCAAGTGTTTGGAAACATATTTGAGGTGTTTTGCCTCAGAAAAGAAAAATCAGTGGGCTCAATGGTTACCCCTAGTTGAATGGTGGTACAACACTTCATACCATATAGCTACATGCATGACTCCTTTTGAAGCGGTATATGGAAAGAAGCCACCTTCAATTCTCTCATACTTACCGGGTGCCTCGAAGGTCCAGGAGGTTGACCTAACACTTACATCTCGAGAGGCTATTCTCCGTACCCTCAAAGAGAATTTGGTCATGGCCCAGAATCGCATGAAGCAACAAGCAGATCAAGGTTGCTTTGAACGACAATTTGCAGAAGGGGATCAGGTGTTTCTTCGACTTCAACCTTACAAGCAAACTTCCCTCAAGGCTGAGCATTGTCAGAAGCTAGCGCCCAAATTTTATGGTCCTTATACCGTGCTCAAGCGTGTGGGACAAGTTGCCTATCAGTTAGCTTTGCCCAACCATTCGAAGCTACATCCTGTTTTTCATGTTTTATGCTTAAAGAAGGTGATTGGAGCTAAGTGACAAATTCAAACCAACCTTCCAGAGTTAGCTGAAGAAGGATCCATTTGGCTACAACCAGAAGCAGTTTTGGACCAGCGTGAGCGTCGCCTACGTTAGAGAACCATCAAGGAAGTGCTAGTCCAGTGGAAAGATACAACCCTAGCAGATGCCACTTGGGAACCAACTACCATTCTGTAGCAATTTCCTGATCTCAAGCCTTGAGGACAAGGCTGTTTTAAGGGGGCGGACATGTTAGGGTCCTAACCCGCACATAGGTAGAACAATATATTCAGATGTAATAAAGGTCAATATTAATAAAGCCTTTCAATAAAATAGAATAAGGCAGATGTAAGAAGACCTAATAGAAGCTTCCACTTCTAGAAGGATCTTCCTCTAGATGCTTCTTTTTAGTATAAATATGAGTCGAGGGTATGAGAACCCTAGCTTGGATATTATTGTAATAGAGCTCTGCTCAACTAGAGGTTGCCCCCTCAAAGAGGCCCGTGAACATTTCTTTCAGATTCAAAGTGTTATTTCTATTGTCATTCTTATATCATTTCATTGTTGTTGTGGTGAATGTTCTGGTTATATTGCTGTTATTATGCCATTACTAGCATTTTATTTTTGTTCTGTATACATTTTATAACTGGTATATTACAAAGTTAGTACATCAACTTCCTGGGGTCGTAACTTTTGCATACGATCTCCATTTTAGGCGTATGATAGCCTGTTGGAAAGGTATTGTCAAGGAGATTCATTTTGGGGTATCAATCATGCCTTTGGATATAATTGGGAATCTATATCCCGAAAAAACTTCATTTAGGCCCTCAAAATGGCCCTGGAAGTTAAAACTGCTAAAAATAGTAAATTGCCAAAATTGTCAGAAAATTGTTTTGAGCCAGTTGGAAGAGGTGGGTGGCCACTGATATCCACCTGGATCGTTTATGAAGTCTAAAAATAACTTAAAGGAGACTCCAAGGGTGTTCTTTTTCATAAATTTAGTCCCTTGAGCCCGAAAAAGTATAAAAACATTCAAAGGAGAACTCTTCTAGCCAAGGTTGACTAGTGTATTATTTTTGCATAATTAGTCCATTCGGTTTGAAAAAGGGTTAAAATTACATCGAATAGATTCCATTTCAAATCCTTTTAATGAGTGTGAAAGGAAATAAGCTCGCTCGAAAATCTTTTCATATTTAGAGAGTCTAAAAAGATTTTAAAGGAAACTCTAAAGAGTTCCTTTTTCGAATAGTTTTTACGAGCCAAAAAAAGTGATAAAATTATATTTGGTTACTTATTCTCGTGTATTTATGAGAACGAGAAAAAAAAATACTAAGTTCATCTAGAGAGAATGAGTGGCATGCAACTAAGTTTCAATGGGTGAAACGACTCTTAAACAATGATTTTGATAGGGCATAACAAGTAGGCATGGAAAGTGAGGACCACTCATAGAAGCGTGTCTCTCTAGAGGGTAACTACAAAATGGCATAATTGCAATGGCCATAAGCAAGCGAGATGGAAAATAGCAATGAATGAGTATCAAGTGCAACGATTAAGTAGATAATAAAACGTCTGCTTCATTTTTTAATGAGCTTGAAACAGAGAATGAATTATGATCGAAGTTTTTGCTTCATTTTTTAACGAGCTTGAAACAGAGAATCAAATTGTGTTCGTGGTTGGTTTCATTTTTTAATGATATTGAAACCAAAACTGAACTATTCTCGGATTTGGTTTCATTTTTTAATGAACTTGAAACTAAAAAATGAACTATTCTTGAAATGATACCCATTGATGGGTTTCTTCCCAACATGATGTCCAAAGGTTGGTACTTTGAGTGATACCCATTGGCGAGTTTGTTCCCAACATGATGTCCATAGATTGGTACTTTTCACCCATCATGATCAATAGAAGCTAGCGACTTAACTCCTGTTGGAACAGGGGCAGACCCAGGGTTCAACGCTTCAACAACGCACCAAAAAAACCCTAACTACCGACCCTTTAGGAAACACCTGTGAAGTAGATGAAGTCTCACCCAAGGTAGAGGCAGGGGGGGTTGCAGGACTCAGGTGTCTACAACCAAGCTGGGACACAGATCTATGATTACAATACTTAACAGAGCACTTAAACAACAATATGCATTAGTTTCTTGAATCTCATTCACATTGCAGATTAAACCCTTATTACAGATCAACACAGTAACCATAAAGATTAAGAACTTCCATTCACTTAGCACATAGCATCAGCTTGGATCTAGCATTCATTTATATTTAATACCATCAAGCACTAAGAAGATAAACACATAAACAACATCTCACAAAGCACATAAAGACACATGATATACGTGGTTCACCCCAGTGTGGGGCTACGTCCACCAACTTCTTCTTCTTATTTATTAGTATTCAATCTCCTTACATTCATATGCTTCTATGCACAAATCCACAGAGCCAAATTCCGCAAAGGACAGGAGATCTACGCGTTGCGTGCTAGAGCCTCCTTCTTAAAATCAGGTCAAGGCACAGAGCCAACTCCTTACTAGCACGGAGCCTTACTAACACATCATGCACGTAGAGAATCAACCAAATCTCTTACATTGCTTGCACTAAGATTCTACTACTTTCTACATTAAATTCCTTCCTATATATACTTTTACAAAAAGGCCTAAACATGGGTAAAACCATGGGAAGACATCCCATAACCCATTACATAAACCCTAGTAAACCCTTTGCTCGGTCCACAAGCTCGCAAAACAAGAGAGATCCCATGATCTCAGCTCCGCCTGGGCGCTCCATCTTCAACCAGCCTGTCAAAGTCCCAAAAGTGGTCAAACACGACCAATGTTTCCTCAAAACTTGGTCAAGGGCCAACAGGCCCCCAACACTCACATGTGACTCGTCCCGAGTCACTTAGATTTGGGCAACGCTCCTTCAAAGACCTCGAGCTGCCTCAACTTGCTTCTTCACCAGAGCCTCTTCCTTGACAAACTCCTGAATAATTTTCTTTTTAACAGGCCGTTCCAAGCGTTGTTCCACTGTCGCAACAACTTGGTCTAACTGCGAGCCTTGTCCTTCAATCTCTTTAAAAATCGTGTAGGCTTCATCCTGCACTGTCTGTAATGTCTGTGTAACCTCCATGACTTTTCTCTGGATGGAAGTAATATGCTACTAGACTGCACGTTGCTCATGTGACCTCTTCATTTTCTCAATTGCAGTGAGTGACTTCATCTGTGCTTGCACAGTGGATGCCTGTTGCTACACCTCCTGGAGTTGTGCTTCTAGTTTCCTCAGCTCTGGATCTTCTGTGAGGCATTCGTAGGTCTACGCACTACGATTAATTAATTGCTTACATTGTGATGCGAGTGCCCTGATCCTTCCAACTGCGCTCGTAATGACTTCCTCCCTTTGATCACACACTTCTTGCAGAGTACTTGACACTGCTTGGAGTTCTAACTTGGTTACTCTCGCTTGAAGTTGTTGAATGGCCTCAGCGAGATTCCTCACTTGAATATCAGTTGACTCTTCTTCCTCCCATGCCAAGCCCGACACAGAGATAAGTTCTTTAGAAATTGCCTCTTTGATCGTAGTCTTCTTTGCGAGCAGTTGGTCTTTTTATTTCTGTACCTTTGCATTTTCCCTCTCGAACAACACCCGAATTTCATCTTTCTCCTTCTGCGCAACTCAAAATTTCTTTAAGACCTCCTCCTTTTCTTTCTTAAAGGCTTCTGTAGCCTACTCCTTTTCTTCTTGGGCTCATTGAATTTGAGCCTTTGTTTCATCTTCTAATATTCATAATTGGGCGGGCTTATCCCCCAATTCTGCAATTTTTGACAAAGAAGGTGTAGTAGGTACTACGCGGATTGAATGGATGGCTTGTTGTATCTCCTTTAGCTCCTTCTCTATTCTTTCATACAACATCTACTTATTTTCTCCATAGCATTGCAAGATATCCCCTGAATCATCCTCCACAATTGCGATGATTAGATCGACATCGTCCTCTGTGAGCATGGACTTCATCTTGGGCTTACTAGCACATGTCTTCTTTCTTGATGAGGGTTTCTGCGGAGAAACCTTCCTCTTCTTTGATGTTTCGACCTCGATAGGGGGGTCCTTTGGCAGTGTAACTTCACCTTTGTCTTGATTTTATCCTTATTCCCCTCCTTCTTCTTGGTTCACTTCGTCTCCTCCTCCTCTTGTGGGTGATCCAGGCCCGCTTTCCTCTGAGGCGTTGTCCTCGTCATCGGTTTCTATGTTCTGCACTTCCTCCTTTTTCTTTGCACTAGTCTGTCCATCATGTTCAACCCGTGTTGGCCCTCGACCAAGTTTTGTGGAAACATTGGTCATGTTTGACCATTTTTTGGACATTGACAGGCTGGTTGAAGATGGAGCACCCAGGCGAAGCAGAGATCACATGATATCTCCCTTTTTGCGGGCTTTTTGGGTTTTAGGGTTTATGTAACGGGTATGGGATGTCGACCCATGGGTTTACCCATTCTTAGGCCTCTTTTGTAATGTATAAATAAGTAGCTAGGCGATGTAAGAAGGGGTCGATGGCTTAGTGCTAATGTTAGCTATGTGAAAGAAGATGTGTTAAGGCTTGCATAGCTAAGTGCAAGTGTTTTGTAAGTTCTTGGTGCAGACAGACTATGTAAGGCTTTGTTATTTGATCTAAATCGGGGAAGGAGGATCTAGCGAGGTGCATGTAGATCTCCTATCCTATGCGGAGTTGGTGTTCTCTCTTGGTGCATGTAAGAAGATTGGAACAAAATAATAAGAAGAGAAGAAGATTGGTGGATGTAGCCCCACACCAGGGTGAACCACGTATATCCTGTGTTGATGTGATTTGTGCAATATTGTTTATGTTGTTTATGTATTTATCTGCTTAGTGCACTAATCTTTATGTGTAATAGATATATCTACTGATGATTGGTGCTTTAGGTATGAATGAATGTTATATCTGCTTGGATGTTATGTACTGAATGGTTAGATGTACTTAGATCTTGATTAATATTGCGTTGTTCTGTAATCAGGGTTTGACCTGCGATGTGAATAAGGGTTAAATACTAATGAATTTTAATTGCTAAGTTCTCTATTAAGTATTGTGATCACAGATCTGTGTCCCAGCTAGGTTGTAGACACTTGAGTCCTGCAACCCCCCTTGCCTCTACCTCGGGTGAGACTTCATCTGCTTCGTAGGTGTTGCTGAAAGGGTCGGTAGTTAAGGTTTTGTTGGTGCATTGTTGAAGCGTTGAACCCTGGGTTTGCTCCTGTGCCAAAAATTGGTTCTATTGTCGGGACTTGAAACTATGATTGACAGGAAATGAAGAAAAGAGAAAGTTATCTGCGTAGATCTGTTGCTGTAGTGCGCAATATTCTACTTGACTTGCGAAGCTCTATGCTAAGAGAAGGAAGCTCGATCTGAAGAAAGAGGTAAGATCTTAAATCTTTGTGCTCTGGTAAAGGTAAGATACGTGAAAATATTTGCTTCGAAAGTATGGATCTAGGTATGTTTGATAGATTTGGTCCTAGTCTCAAAACTAGGGCACAGTTAGAAGAATGAAAATTTGATCTGAATATATTTGATAGAAATAGTGGAAGATATGTTATTCCTAAGCATAGAAAGAATTTGTGGACTAACAAGTGGATGCAGGACCCCAGAAAGAATTTTTGTAGATTGCAGGTTCATCACTGTGATCCTAGTGCATAGTACACGAAAGGTTGGGGACCTTTTAAGAGAAAGAGAGGATTGACACTTTATTCTAGTTGCAGAAGACCGGGACATCTTGCTAAGGAATGCCCTGGTAGAGGTCCTATTTGTCTTTGTTGTAAAGATATTGGTCATGAGGTTTTGGATTTCCCTGGAATGATTGATAAAATTGAAAAGATGAACTTGAGACAAGAAAACCATGAAGAACATCAAGAAACTAAGGATATGTTAGAGAATTAGATAGAATCAGAGACTATGTTATTACAACTGAAAGAAACATTGAATGATCATAGACACATCAGTTTACTAGAGATCTTAAAATAAAAGCAGTGCATAGAAGCAACAATAGGAGACTTCGACATAGACTGTGTCTTGGATGAGGAAACACAGGTGAACATTATGCTAGAAAGTACTTGGGAAATTTTGGGAAAGCCTGCTATGATTCCTTCATTAGGAGGGATAGGCATGTTTAAAGGAAAGATGATAACCCTATGTGGAAGAATTACTCATGTACCTATGATTTCTCATGGAGCATCGACTAAAGAGGACTTTGAGGTCATTAAGTTTGTTAAGAACAACACTCCTTTTTCACTTTTGTTAGGAAAGACTTGGATTGAGGAAGATCAGATTCGGAGGAAAGCAGAAGAGGAAGCCACATAACATAAAAAGAAAGAATTAAGGGACTTCATAGCCGAGAAAATAGAGCGACTAGTATAAGAACAAGAGGACAAGTCGAAGCAACTGAGGGCCAGAGACTTAGCTGTTGAAGTTGAAAGAACGCAAGAAGGCTTAAATAACCTATCCATGCAGGAGAGAAGAGAACCTACCCCAGAAGTAGTAAGAGAAGAGATATTGCATGCAAAAATTTTGAGAGAACATCAACAGTGTGAAGTTACTATGCTAAGAGAAGATAAGAATACAAAGGGAAAGAGGAATCCAGAGACTCAGATCACAGGGAAGAAGGCCATAAATCTCATTAAGAAGAAAGCAAAGTTATAAATACCACAGGAGGTTCCAGTGAAGACTTCACAGGAAGCAGGCTTGCAGAAATTGAACATCGTCGAAATATTAGAATAATGCAGGATGGAACTTCGCCACGACGAAGCTATATGACCGTTGGAGGCGTCTCGATTGTTAGAACGATGCTCCAAAATAGATAGAAACACAATTATTACCGGAAAGATCGCCATGAGACCATTGATACTGTGCCATAACAGATGGAATCGTATTGATTGAAGCTTTTCGATCCGTTGGAGGAACCCGTTACGAAATTGTTTATTTAATTGGTTGAATGCCTCACAGGGACACTTTTGCAAACTGTGATTATTAGAGTGAATAGAGAACTATTCTCTATCACACTATGCTTTTGAGACGTCGCCACTCGTTTCGCTTACCTTAAGTGTATTTTTTCCTACCCGAGCTATTTGACCATGAGCGTGTATGTCGGGAAAATGTAGCGCAATAGAGAAGTCTATGGAGGAGATCCTAATAGACCTTATGGATGATAAAGTTATGTCTGAAGGAGTATAAGCCTCATCGACATGAGTACTGCAAGAATCCCCCTCAACTGGATGTCGATATGGGCCATCTCGAATTGCGACAGAGAAGAGAAGCAAGTGCAACAACGACTTGGCGAATGCGAAGCTGATCCCATCGGTCTTGCACGACTACATCCCACCTCTGGCTAGCATGGTTAGTCATGACAACATCCTGCATGACTTTGAGTACACTCTAATCACTGCGTACCTCCTGAAGGGGATACGTGCAGTTGGACCACAGTAAGGACTGATCCCTGATATTAAGATCAACGAATTTAACCTAGAAGAAAGGAATAATTATGCGCTACTAGCACCATATAGGTACTTGAAAAAGATGACTGGGAAGAAGCCGAAGATATTCCCCTAGTCATGGGTCAAGGAGATTTCAAGGTCCACCATCCTCAATGTGATGAAGATACCCCACTTCGACAAACATCAAGAGGTTAACGTGTGCGTTAAAATCCTCCTGTTGTGATACTAGGGAGGTTATCTTTGGTTAGACAGGCACATGACTGTGGATCCGGCGTTGATCCACATGATCATTGGATTGAGCGTGTAGGGATCAGACCCTCATCAATTCTATCCAGGGAAGGTTGCACATCACTCCATGGAGCAATGAATAAAGGAAACCTATGGCAATGTGGAGAAGGGGAAGTGGTGCTACAAGGTATCTGTTAGAAAAACAGGACCGCAGAGCAATAAAATAAAACAAATGCGGAAACAAAACACAAAAGATACACAATACAAGAGAGACACAGATTTACGGGGTTCACCCAGTGTGGGCTACGTCCACCAGAGAAATTGCCAGGTCCTTTCTTTATTATTATCTAGCAAAATGAAGGGATACAACCTACAGAAAAACCTGCTGTAACTTCCTCTTCTTTCTCTCATAGTCTCCTCTCTCAAAATATAATACTCGCCAACATACATAGCCACAATACATTTCCCTCATAAAAGAGGGTTGCCTTCTAGGGAAAAAAACCCTAACATAATATCTATCGTTAGATCTGCGACCTTATAATGAACGGTCCAGATTTACAATGAAATTACAATATACTTTTACAAGGCAATTTTTTCTTTGGGGGCTTCACCCTTGAACCCCTGCTGGGGGCCCGCTTGCCCCCAGATGGCCCAGTCGGGGGGATAGCCCCACTGGACCCCGCAGAGGGGGTACCCCCCCTCTGCACTCCCCTGCGTGGAAGAGTGTACATACTTATGGGGTGTAAATACTTCATGAGGTATAAACATAGCTGAAAGTAAAAGACCTCTAAATTAGGAAGATAATCAGGCTCCACAACCAACAGTATCCTCCATCCAAGATGGTGCAGTGTGCCTATATTGTCAATTGATTGTTGGCAAGATCATCAGGAAGAACCAAACAACGCAGGTCACGGGGTTCGTATTCGACCTCACAGGGAAGTGCATTGAAGGGATCCAGATGAACTGGGCGAGATACCTCGTCAACGAGTTGGAGAAGGACTCTCGCCAAGTGCATGACCAAGGATATGAATTCCACTTCAGTTGGTTACTCATTCTTATAGCATTTGTCGCTTGGGAGATGCCGGAGGGAGCGACATTCCTGAAGTTAAGCCATTAGAACCACTGGTCGTGAGGTTCACCACCTTGTGGTATACAAGCGATATGGCGAAGCAGTGGCACTCGAATGTTATCTTCCACACCTACTACCTACAACTCACGCACGACATTGAATCCTTTCCCCGAATTACGCTGAATACACTCCATATGTTTAGGCCACTCGCGAAGTTCCACTTAGACCGACACTTCATATATATCACCACACGTGGGGATGAAAACAAGGAGGAGTTGCAGTCTTGCTACAAATTGACTGAGGAAGATATGGAGGAGATAACCAAGGAATGGCCTGCAAAATTCCTTGTATCAGTTGGAGATGCAGAACTCTCTAACCCCGACCTCATCATAAGTCCTGTGGTCTCCAGGACTGAGTGGGATGGACCAAGAAGCGCTAAGAAAAAGAAAAATAAGGAAGAAGTTCAGGAGATAAACAACACATCGGAGGAAACTACGCCTGACTCACCTGGAGGAGGAGGATGTGACGAAGTAAATCAAGAAGAGGGAGGGGAATAAGACAAGAAAGAAGAGGGCGAAGTGACACCACCAAAAGATCCCCTTATAGAGGCCAAGACATCAAGAAAAGGAAGGTTTCTCTGAAGAAACCATCAGCGTAGAAGAAATATCGAGCCAATAAGCCTCAGTCATAGAATGTACTCATAGTAGATGATATTGACCTCATCATCACAAATGTAGTAGATGCTTCGGAGGATATCTTGTAGCGAAATGAAGCGAAGAAAGAGAAAATGTATGAAAGAATTGAGGCAGAGATGAAGGGGGTACAACAAGCTCTATATTCGAGCCATGCAGTGTCTACATCATTGTCATCATCAGAAGTTGTAGATTTGGGGGATGATCCCACCCAACTGCGAAGGATAGAAGATGCTACAGAGGCTTGCCTTCGTCAAGTACAAGAATAAAAAGAGCAGGCCACAGAGGCCTTGAAGCAAGCAAAGGAGGAATCCCTAGAGCAACGTCAGGTTTCACAATAAGAGAAAGATGACCTTAGAGAAAATTTCGAAGAGGACAGAGAGCAGATCCAGAGAGAAAAATACCAGCTATTGGTGAAACAAATTGGGGTTAGAGAAGTAGTCACTAGAGAACTTCGCTATGTGCCAGGATTGGTTCAGATAGAAGACAAAATAGTTGAGAGCCAAGTGGGGAAGCTCATTGAAGCTATTCAACATCTTCAAGAAAGAGTAGTAGAGCTATAACTGCAAGAAGTTCCTAACACCCCGCAAGAAGTAAGAGATCAGAGGGAAGAAATTGCCAGGAGCGTAGTAGAAAGAATCAGGGCATTAGCCTCAAAATGAAAGCAACTCAGTAACCAAAGTGCACAGACTTATGAGTGCCTTGCAGAAGACCCAGAGCTAAGGATATTGGAGGCACATCTCCAGGAGGTGAAGTAGTAGGCGTCGACCATGCAATCACAGCTGAAGCAACTTACGGTCATTGAGAAGATGAATAGATTGCAGGAGCAACGCACAGTTCAATAGCAGGTCAATGCTATCCAAAGTAGAGTTATGGAGGTAGCACAATGACTCCATCCCATGAAGGATGAAGCCTACACCCTCTTTGAAAAAATCGAGGGACAAGGATCATGGCTGGAATAGGTGGTCGCAGTAGTGGAACAATGCCTGGAAGGGCCTGTCACCGAGAAAATCATTCAGGAGTTCGTCGAGCAGGAGCCTCTGGCGAAGCAACAAGTCGAGGCATCTCAAGCTAAGCTCGAGTCCTTTGAAGTAGTGTTGCCTAGATCAGAGTGACTCAGGATGAGTCACAGGTGAGTGTTGGGGGCCTGTTGGCCCTAGACCAATTTTTGTGGAAACATTGGTCGTGTTTGACCATTTTTGGGACTTCGACAGGCTGGTCAAAGATGGAGCGCCCAAGCAAAGCAGATATCGCAGGATCTCACCCTTTTTGTGGGATTTTTGGGTTTTAGGGTTTATGTAATAGGTATGGGATGTTGGCCCATGGGTTTACCCATGCTTAGGCCTCTTTTGTAATGTATAAATAAGTATCTAGGCGATGTAAAAAGGGGTTGATGGCTTAGTGCTAATGTTAGCTATGTGCAAGAAGATGTGTTAAGGATTCCAGAGCTAAGTGCAAGTGTTTTGTAAGTGCTTGGTGCAAACATACTATGTAAGGCTTTGTGCTTTGATCTAACTCAGGGAAGGAGGATCTGGCGAGGTGTGCACAGATCTCCTATCCTATGCGGAGTTGGCATTCTAGCTTGGTGCATGTAAGAATATTGGAAGAGACTAATAAGAAGAGAAGAATATTGGAGGACGTATCCCCACATCGGGGTGAACCACGTATATCATGTTTTGATGTCCTTTGTGAAATATTTTTTATGTATTTATTTTCTTAGTGCACCAATCTTGATGTGTAATAAATAAATCTACTGATAATTAGTGCTTTAGGTATGAATGAATGTTAGATCTTCTCGGATGTTATGTACTAAATTGTTAGATGTACTTAGATCTTGATTAATAATGCATTGTTATGTAATCAGGGTTTGACCTACGATGTGAATAAGGGTTAAAGACTATTGAATGTTAATGTCTAAGTGCTTTGTTCAGTATTGTGATCACAGATCTATGTCCTAGCTAGGTTGTGGACACTTGAGTCCTGCAAACCCCCCTGCCTATACCTCGGGTGAGACTTCATCTTCTTCGCAGGTGTTGGTGAAAGGGCTGGTAGTTAGTGTTTTGTTGGTGCATTGTTGAAGCATTGAACCCTGGGTCTACCCCTATGCCAACAACTCGGGTGACCAAGGGACTTCCAATGATGCCGGGGTCAGAGAGTTCTGCATCCTCACCTGGTACAAGGAACTCTAGTGTCCATTCTTTGGTGATATCCTCCATATCTTTGTTGGTTAGGTTATAATAGGACTAAAATTCCTCCTTACTCTCATCCATGCATGCAGTGATGTATATAAAGTGTCGATATTCCTGGAACTTCGCTAGCGGTTTGTACTGGTGCAATGTATTATGTGTCATGCATGGAAATGCTTCAATAGCATGCTTCAGTTGGTGGTAGTAAGCATGGAAGAAAATGTTCGACTGCTACTGCTTTGACATATCATTTGTATACCACAAGATGGAGAACCTTGCAGCCAATGGCTCCAATGGATCAACTTCTGGAAATGTCGCTCCTTCCAGCATCTTCCAAGTGAAAAATGTGATCAGTACCAGTAACCAACTGAAATGGAATCCATAGCCCTAATCCTGCACTTCGCGACAATCCTTCTCTATCTCATTGATGAGGTAACTCGCCCAATTCATTTGCATCCCCTCCATGCACTTTCCTACGAGGTCTACTACGAATCCAGTGAACTGCGTGGGACAATTATTTCTGACAATCTTTCCAGCTATAAGCTGACAATATAGGCACACTGAGCCATCCTTGATGGAGGCTACCTTGTAGCCTCACAATGGAAACATTTGTTGGCACAAGGGTAGACCCAAGGTTCAACGCTTCAACAACGCGCCAACAAAACCCTAACTATTGGCCCTTTCGGAAACACCTGCGAAGAAGATGAAGTCTCACCTGAGGTAGAGACAGGGGGGGTTGCAGGACTAAGGTTTCTACAACCAGGCTGGGACATAGATCTGTGATTACAATACTTAACAAAGCACTTAAAAAACAATATGCATTATTTTCTTGAATCTCATTCACATCGTAGATTAAACCCTTATTACAAATCAACGTAGTAACCATAAAGATCAAGTACTTCCATTCACTTAGCACATATCATCAGCTTGGATCTAGCATTCATTTATATTTATTACCATCAAGCACTAAGAAGATAAACACATAAACAACATCGCACAAAGCACATCAAGACATAGGATATACGTGGTTAACCCCAGTTTGGGGCTACGCCCACCAACTTCTCCTTCTTCTTCTTTATTAGTCTTCAATCTCCTTACATTCATCTGCTCATGTGCACAGATACACAGAGCCAAAATCCACAGAGGATAGGAGATCTGTGCGCTACGCACCAGATCCTCCTTCCCAAAATTAGGTCAAGACATAGAGCCAACTCCTTACTAGCACAGAGCCTTACAAACATATCATGCACATAGCCAATCATCCAAATCTCTTACTTTTCTTGCACTAAGATTCTACTACTTTCTACATTACATTCCTTCCTATATATACTTTTACAAAAAGGCCTAAACATGTGTAAAACCATGGGCCGACATCCCATAACCCATTACATAAACCCTAGTAAACCCTTTGCTCGGTCCATAAGCCCACAAAACAAGCGAGATCCCGTGATCTCAGCTCCTCCTGGACGCTCCATCTTTGACCGACCTGTCGAAGTCCCAAAAGTGGTCAAACATGACCAATGTTTCCTCAAAACTTGGTCAAGGGCCAACAACTCCAACATGATGTCCAAAAGTTGGATACATGCCCCCAAAGTTTCGTTTCATTTGCTAACTCTTTTTCTACACCTGATTAGACTCTTGGCTACTAATAGGAATAGGTTCACCAAAGAGGGAGGAAGAAAGAGGATCAACTAAGATAAGAAGAGGAAATGAAGGTTCGGGTACTAGATCTAGTGGAAGACTCGACTCAATTGGAGGGGGTTTATTTCATTTTTTAATGAGATTGACATGGACAATGAACTATGCACATGGTTATATGTTTCATTTTTTAACGAGCTTGACACAGAAAGTGAACTAAGCTCACATATATTGACCATGGCTTCCAAGAGGTCTTCATCAGAGGAAAGAAATATGCTCCAAAAAGAATGTATGTTAAAAGACTCAATAGGGGTAACATGGGAAAGATAAATATCCAAAGCCCCCATTGAAGGGTTCACCATGTCAACTACCATATCTGAGTCTAAATAAGTCAAGCATACAGTGAGAGGATCCTTCTCATTAGCGGTTGAAGGCATGGGACATGATACTACATAATTAACCTATGGCGAGAGGGATATCACTTTCATATAAGGAACATTCATGGAAGTTAGATGGTTGATAGTGAGATCAAGAATAATGAACCAAATTTGGTCAATGGTCACAATGTTTCCACTATGAGGAAAATGCATTACTCAAAAGAGTGTGGACACAAAAGCTTTCATAGCATAGACATAGTCCCACCCAAGGAGTAAACTAAAGTCCAAGGCACCTTTGACTACCATAACATCGACGCAGACAATTTTCCCTCCTAATTTGATGGTCAGCTGAGGAACGATCCCTAAAGTTTCATTGTATCTTCTATTAAAATCCAACATATGATGGGTAGTCGACACAAGCTGAGGGGAACCCAAATATTTCCAAGCAGTTGAGGATATAATGCTAACAAAAGTGCCTTCATCAACAATAGTGTGATGTATGATATTATCACAAACCTGCACAATGATTTGGAAAGGCATGCATGAAGGAAGGTGAGTCTCTTCCAACCTATTCCAATCAAACAAAATGACCTCGGTACTTGGAGGGGGTTCCGTTGAAACGGGTGAAATTCCCCCTTGTCTAGAGGAATCTGAAGTGACAAGAAAAAATTGAGTGGTATCCATTTCACTCTCCAAGGGAAGAGTGGGATCGACTAAGGATTGGATTGGACCGACCACTTCATCAAACAATGGTTGGTTGGGAAAGGACTCATGGGAAGTAGCTGGAGGTTTTTGCTTGGAAACAACAATATCTTCCAACAATTGCGAAGCTTCATCCATATGAGGGAAAAGGTAAGTGAGATGTATTTCTCCACATAACTGGAAAGGAATCCTGACTTTACCTTCCCCCCCCCCCAACCTTATGATCATTGGTTGATGGTCTATCACCAGCATGACTTGCACCGGTTGGAAACACGGGTTGTTGAGAACCCATGGAAAACACTTCTAATAACTTAGGAATATCGAGGAAATGGTTAAGAAGATGGGGACCTTTACAAATCCTACAAGGAAATTTGGGCTTGAGATCAATGGTAGTAGGCTTTCCAACATTATCGACACTCATGAAAGTGGTTGGTTGATTTCCCTCTTGCTCATTTTGGTTTTTCTTGTTTTTCCTTTTCTTCTTCTTCTTAGCCTCTTGGTTACTAGCATCAAGGATTTCACTAGGTGAGGAAGAAGAAAAGGAAGAAGACGTGATGGGTGACTAAGGAAAAGGATCAATAGAAGTTTGATGTTGTTGAGGTGGAGATATTTCTTGGGCAGCAACAAGGGCATTCAGGACCACAAGAGTGTAAAAAAACCATATCGGTAACCCCACAGTGAAACCGAGAAGAGTCAATGTAGTGATGTAGGGAGGACCAACGTTTCCAAAACAAGGAAAAGAATAAGGTTCCCTGTGAAATGGGTCATTTGGTTGGTATCCTCAAGAATTGCTTCCATGGACACAAATTCAATCTAGGGCCTACTAAATGTCAAACAACACACACTACCAAAGTCCCTACAAGATAAGAGCAAGAAAAAAACTCCCTTGTGATAGGGAGAAAATAAGTAAGGATATTTTAGATATGGGAGATGAGGTCTTCAACGAAGAAATGAGCAACAATTACAATAAACTTCACGCAAAAATCCCCCAAGGTGAAAGTAAGATCCCACAAGAAAATACCCTCCTGGTTCATTGAAGTGGATATTGAACGTTTGTCGTAGGTACCACAAGAAACCTTCCTTGTAGAAGGAATCCCCCTTGTAGTCATCTTTGTGTAATCCTAGGAGAGGTTACTATATTTACCAATTCATAATGAATGACCGGGGGGTACAATCAACAGTCAAGACTAGAAAATGGGCATGGAAATTCTGGACACAAATCTATGATCCAAAACTAAGAAGAAATGGTGTCACCCTGAGGAATTTCCACTCTTCAAAGCCTAAAACTTATAATAGTCCCATTAGGTGAATGGAATAGGGGAAATCTCAACTGATTACTTCGCTTTACCTCATGTTTGACTCCTGTGTGAGAGGATATTTCTGGAATAACGTTAATTGTTACTACTGGATTTTACACTCTCTTTAGTATTCTATGGACTTATTCCTATGGCCTTGAAGAGTTAATTCTTGACCTTAATATCAAGGCCCTAAAATCCTAGACTTGTTGGTTTGTTATCAAAGAAAAAAGTCTAGTTTATTTTATATTATGTGTCTCGTTTATTTTAATGGTTGTTTGTTACTCAATAGGGTAAGCAGAAGTGGACTAGATGGTTTTATGATTCCAAAATTATGCAGAAAGAATGAAATGAAAATATTTTGTTTTGATGAATTCTATCTTAGGAAAGGAGAGGAGCTCTTTTTCTTATTAATGCAAATAAATTCCCAATACAAGACAAAGAATACAAGACAACCTCCCCGAAATCCCAAAGAATACAAGACAATCTCTTTAAAATGTGTACCAAAAAACTCCACCTATGAAATTAGGATGCAAAAAATTCTTTGGTGCTTCTTATAGATCCATGGTTGACCATGCTACACCATGTGGACATTATCCTCTCCAAATAAATTCATCCTCATCCAAAAATAGTAGTAGTATGCACCAAATAATGCTCATGAAGGGGACACGTGACCAAAAATAGGCATCAATCCAATTCAAATGCCAAGTGTCCACATGGAATGTTCCCTCCAAGAATGTGCATGCATGTAACCACTCCACATGTGTGAATTCAAAGGTATCCAACTCCATGGATGAATTTGCAAGATGCCAAGTGGATGGGGCATCCACAATAAAGTATTTGATCAATGCCTATCCTTGCCTTGCCTTTGTTTCCTTACCTTTCATTTCCTTTCCTTGTCTTTCCTTACCTTTCCTTGCCTCACCATGCCATGCCATACCATGTATTTCCTTGACTTGCCATGCCATGATATGCCTTCCCTTTCCATGCTATGCCTTTCCTTGTCATGCCATGCCTTTCCTTGCCTTGCCTTTCCTTCACTTTTCATGCCATGCCATGCCATTCCATGTAAAGTGAAAGAAACCATGGCATAGCAAGGCATGGAAAGGCATGGAAAGGCATGGAAAGTGAAGTCAAGGCATGACATAACATGGTAAGGCAAGGAATGTCATGGCATGGAAAGGCATGGCATGGAAATTCAAGGAAAGGAATGGTATGGCATGGCATGGTGAGGAAAGGCAAGATAAGGAAAGACAGGGCAAGGAAAGGAAAGGTAAGGGAACACAAGGCAAGGCAAAGGAAAGGTAATGCTAGGAAAGCAAAGGCAAGGTAAGGCTAGGAAAGAAAAGGAAAGGCAAGGAAAGGCTAGGCATTGATCACATACTTTGTTGTGGATTCCCCATCCACTTGGCATATTGCATATTCATCCATGGAGTTGGCTAACTTGGAATTCACTCATGTTGAGTGGTTACATGCATGCACATTTTTGGAGGGAACATTCCAGGTGGACACTTGGTACTTGAATTGGCTTGATGCCTAGTTTTGGTGGTGTTCCTGTTCATGAGCATTATTTGGTGCATACTACTACTATTTTTGGATGAGGGAGAATTGCTTTGGAGAGTATAATGTCCACATGTTGTAACATGGTCAACCATGGATTGAGGAGATATCTAACTAATTCATTATTATAATATTCTTTTGACTTGTCATGGAGTTAGTTAGAAAATAATAATGTTGGAATACTGAGAGGGGGGCGTGATTCAGTATGAGCACTTATTACCACTTTTAACAACAATATATATTCTTCAACTTTATCAACAATGTTCAATGGTTTATCATTAACATTCAATATATCATCAACATTATAAATCAATAGTGCATAATAAACAACCACATGAATATAATAGACCATAGTTTACGTGGAAACCCAAATGGGAGAAAACCATGGAATGTTGTTTTTATATATCAAAGAATACATTCATTGGAAGCACCAAATTACCAATTCTTCAGCTACAACTAGAAGGAGGATCCAACCCCCTATTTATAGGTTCCAACCTGAAGGAAGCTACAACTCCTTGAATTCTATGGATCTTGTTAGAAAAACAAGACCGTGGAGCAATAAAATAAAACAAATGCGGAAACAAAACGCAGAAGATACACAATACAATAGAGACACATATTTACGTGGTTCACCTAGTGTGGGCTACGTCCACCAGAGAAATTTCCAGGTCCTTCCTTTATTATTATCCAACATATGAAGGGATACAACCTACAACAAACCTGCTGTAACTTCCTCTTCTTTCTCTCATAGTCTCCTATCTCAAAATACAATATTCGGCATCAACCATAGCCGCAATACATTTCCCTCATAAAAGAGAGTTGCCTTCTAGGGAAAACACCCTAACATAATCTCTATCGTTAGATCTGTGACCTTATAATGAACGGTCTAGATTTACAATGAAATTACAATATACATTTACAAGGAAATTTTTCCTTCGGGGGCTTCGCCCCCAAACCCCTGCTGGGGGCCTGCTTGCCCCCAGTCAGGGGGATAGCCCCCTTGGACCCCGCAGAGGGGGTATCCCCCCTCTGCACTCCCCCGCGTGGAAGATTGTACATACTTATGGGGTGTAAATACTTCATGGGGTATAAACACGGCTGCAAGTAAAAGACCTCTGGATCAGGAAGAGAATCAAGCTCTACAACCAATAGATCCAACCATAAGAAGGATACAACCCCCTGATTCTCAGGCACCAACTTGAAGGAAGCTCCAATGATCCAAGTGGATATCAGTGGCCACCCACCTTCTCCAACTGGCCCAAAACATGTTTCTGGTAATTTTGGTAATTTACTATTTTTAGCAGTTTTTAACTTCCGGGGCCATTTTGAGGCCCTAAACGATGTTTTTTGAGAACACACAGAGCAACATGGATGATAGATCAATGTTTCTCACCCAAAATTTGTATTTCTCGGATACATCTTTCCAACGAGCTATTGAGCGCCCCAAACGGAGATCGTATGGAAAAGTTACGCCCCTGGGAAGTTGACGTATCAACTACCCCCATCGGGGCCCACAAACCTTTTGGCTTTTCATCTTCCGGGGTTAGGGTTTTGGATTTTACTTATGTTAAAAAGGCCCTTAGAGCCTCATTGTAGTGATCATCTTCTCACGGATGCGAGTAGCCGTCACATCTCTTCTCAGAGATAAGCTACCACCATTCTAGCGAGTCTTTCACTCTGTACTTTTACAGTCTCTATACATTTATTTCATTAATAGAAATCGTGTATTACTGTATATCTGCGACTCTTGTTTTATTTCCGCTATATCTCTGTTATATTGTTGTCTCTCTTGCAATATCTCTGAATATTTCTGTGTTATATCTCCGCTCTCATTTCATGTCGAAAATAATCCGGATCAGTGGTATCAGAGAAGGTTGCTCTTGATCGTTTTTCAGTGCATGTCCTCGACGAGGTCCGAGTATAGAAATTTGGGTCTCGAGCTTGTCTCTCTTGAGGACAATCGCTCTTGCACACCCAAGAAACCCTCAATGGTGGAAGAAAAGAAAAATGATGGAGTAGATGATCCTATCAGTCTGTTGCTTGAGCAAGCTCTCACGCGACAGAGGGACGAAATGATGGAGAATTTTTCCCACATCCTTCAACACCTGCCGATAGCATCAGGCGCATCTTCATTAAGCGGCCACTTTGGAGGCACCTCACCTTTCAAGGTACAGGTTAATTTTGACATTCCCGTATTTGAAGGTCAAATAGATGCAGATGCCCTAGATAAATGGTTAAATCTGCTAGAAGGTTATTTCTCTGTTCATAATTTTTCAGACAAGG